>JAVQKI010300164.1:0-13696 GCA_036025975.1 Nematalosa erebi
TGTATTGATTTCTGTCAGGAAGTTGTCATGCACACAGAAGTAGTAGGATAACACTTACTTGCTTTTCCCAAACCAGTGTAGTGATGTGGAAGTGCTGCCATATTGGATTTTTGAGACTAGCAGTACCCTATATAAGATTACTTGCACATTTAGTGGTGTAATTTAGGAGATACATCACATGTTCCATGTTCGGCTTTAGCAAGCCATTAGACAAGCTCAGCTATCTCCATCAATGTTCGACTAAGGTAAGCAAAATTTCGGATGGGATATATAGGTGGGCTTCGTAGTGCATAGCAATGTAGTAAAATCTACTCCGAACCATCGCTTTAAGTCCGTGAGGACTCCGGACTATAGTTCACAGGGACGGCACTGAAACTCAATCACTGTATTGTTTTAAATTGTGTGTGTGTTTGTGTTGGTTGTTGTGCTTGTGTGTGTGAGTGTGTGTGTGTGTGTGTGTGTGTGTGTGTGTGTGTGTGTGTGTGTGATTTAAAAATTATTATTATTACTTTAACCAGCTACGCAACCTGACAGTGGAGGGCTGTAAATACAGAAGTGTACATCAGGACCTGCTCCGGGATCTCCTGAGGTTATCTACCAGCACTTACAGCCAGGTAAGGCCGATAACACACACACACACACACACACACACACACACACACACACACACACACACAGACTTATCCACGAACATGCATGCTTACATGTATAAATACTCACTCACACATACAGCCCACCCCTTCGGCTTGGAGATCTCCCTTGGCTGACACCCAGAGAGAGATCAGCTGTGTTTGCGTTGAAGCATATGCAACACTGTTAATCCTGTGCACATATGGCAACACAGTGCCGTAAAGCATGTCATGTGTAGGCCTATCAGGATCATTCTAGTCCAGTACCGTAGAAACTGTACTGCAAAAAGCACATGTCCATATATAAATACACATATTTGCACTTACTGTATATACATTTGAATGCGGTACATACTCTTTACATATTCAGTTAATGCGTTGATTCATCGTCATTCATTTCCTTCTGACTGTAGTTTGTAGTTGGTGGATTTCTCACTGCTTAAATTATAACTGAGAGTGGCATTCTGACCTGTTTGGTTTTGTATTGATCTATGCATGGCAGGTTCGCAGTAAAGCCCAGAATGTGGTGTTCTCTGCGTTGGGCACCTACAACTTCTGCTGCCGGGACCTTATTCCCAGAGTGCTGGAATTCCTGGAACCAAGCCGCACTGATGTCACCCAGCAGCAGTTTAAAGTATGACACCAGAATGGTCGCCTTACTCACAATTTCATTAATGTTTGACTGAGTTTGTGTACTTTTGTCTAAAAACAAGAGAAGTACAGTGGGCAATGGAGGAAGGAATGCTCAATAGTTATTAAAAGTCTCCTCTGTGGACACTGGTTTATTTTGATCTCACAGTCCCTCAGTCTTTCTCATACATCTGTCTACATTTATACTCCACTTGGCAGCAATCCTTTCACTTTTGTAAAATTCAGTACAATAATACATCATTAACTGTTAATGCACTGCATATAAAAATATGGTAAGTATTGCAAACCAGATGGGTCTGAAATTGTGTGACTCTCTCTCGGTTTCCCTCTCATTTGCTCATGTACTCAACTCTGTACCCAACTCTCCAGGGTGCCATGTACTGCCTCCTGGGCAACCACATGGGCGTGTGTCTGGCCAACCTGCAGTACTGGGACTGCATCGGTCTCACCTGGCCGGCTATCGTGCGCTCGGGCCGCAGCACGGCCATGTCGCTGGAGAAGCCCTCCATCGTGCGCCTCTTTGACGACATTGCCGACAAGATCCACCGCCAGTACGAGACCATCGGCATCGACTTCTCCGTAAGTTAGGCCTTTACAAAACAAGGGCTTAAAGGGAATGTCAGGCCACACAGGAGATGGAGTGGCATAAGGTCTCACTGGTTGTTAATGAGCAGACTAAGCTCCTGGTCACACGTGTTTCTCAGAGGTTTTAATCTGCAGTAAACTGAGGTGAAGTCTGAACCGAAGTCTCACTGCTGGTATCGCTAGTATAATGCAGTATGGAGAATTTAGATTGGAAGTTGTGGTGTAGTGGAGTAATGTTTTGATTTAGCTCAACTGGATCAGCGGGACAGGGTTTAATTTGTGATCCTGCAGTCCTGTTGTGAGTACCTGGCTTTGGCTGAAAGAATCTAACCTTGGCCACTCTTTGTAGATCCCTGAGGCCTGTCGGAGCGTGGCGCTGCAGATCTTGACGTCAGCAAACCCAATGACTGGCCGACCCGTCCCCTCAGAGGAGGAGGTGCAGGGAGGAATTCTCTATCAGGAGGAGAAGAACAAAGACTCCCTAGAGTGAGCGTTTTTACTCACACACACACACACATACACACACACACACAGAGAGAGAGAGAGAACACTATACTTCTTACAGAACCATTGACCAATGCCTATGATGAGTGTTCATCTCTGGGCATAACTTGTCTGTGAGGAGAACAACAAAATGAAATTGCCCCTACATGTGGGTTAACATATGTTAAGTTAACAAGTTAACATAGCTATTGGAGGTAAATGGCGGCCTAGCAGACTGTAATGCTGGGAAAGGCCTGAAATCAGCTCATACGTAGAGCATAGTTTCATAGGCCTAGTTATCTCCATATTAACTTCTGTAAAACTCTATTTGAAAGCTTTGCATTGTCTTACTCTACACAGGAAATACCAGCAGTTGGTCCATGATCTTCTGGAGTGTGCCACTGACAGAAACCTGTAAGTGAAGCTGATTGTTACATCATGATGGTATTTGTAGTGTGTGTGTGTGTGTGTGTGTGCGTGCGTGTGCGTGTGCGTGTGCGTGTGCGTGTGCGTGTGCGTGTGTGTGTGTGTGTGTGTGTGTGCGTCTGTGTGTGTGATGGTCGGACCTAGCTCACCCAAACTTGTGTTGTAGGCCCTGGAAGTTTGAGCACATTGCTATTGGCTTCATGTCACTGATGCTGAGAGACGACCACCCTCTCCCCGCCCCTGCCGTTCTCTTCTTCGTCAAGAGTCTCAACCATGACTCGCTTCTCGTGCGCAAGGTACAGTGTGCACCCTGTTCTCTTCAGATAACTGATGCCCTGTGTGAAATATCCGCATGGCTTTGGCTGTGTAATGTATTTGTGTACATCATGTATGTTGTCCATCTTGCTCGAGGGCAATCATTGTCTTGCTTGACATTGCTTGACCAGCGAAACAAATGTAGATCTTGATGATGTTGTTGTTGATGATGTAACTAATGTGTGTGTATTCATGCGTCCTACAGGTGGCCATCTCAGCAGTGGCTGGCATTATGAAGCAGCTGAAGAAGCCTCATAAGAAAGTGTCCGTCAGCCCCCTTGAGCTTTGTGAGTTTCTCTCCAAGACATGTCACACACACATGTGCTGAGGACACCCTCACTCTTGGCAAAAATGAAATGAACACATGAGAATGTAACCAACTCTGGCCTGGCCTGGAAATGAATGGAATTAACAGAACAGACTGCTAGAAAACAGTATTTCATCATTCTGTCTCGTGTGTGTGTGTTTTGTGTGTGTTTGTCAGGTGGAGTATCTGTGTCTAATGACATTATTGCTGGCAATCGTCCAGACAATCAGTGGCTCATGTATGACAGCAGCTGTTTGCCGCGCTCTCAGCAGGACTGGGAGAATTGTCACTTTGTGGATAAAACCCACTGGGGATACTATAGCTGGCCAAGGTAGGTACAACCCCCACACACAGACAATCACACACACACACACACACACCGACATTTGCGCAACCCTCCAAATCAAAGTAGTACGTGATCCCAAGTGACACAGACTTGCAAAGTATGGGTGGACCATCGGGTAACGACAGTGCAGCCGCTTCACCAGATCCACTTCTCACTTAGCTCATTTCCTCTTTGCGTTGACTCTGCCCCTTAGTCTCCATCACAGTGTATCAGTCATAGCCACGCTTAAGTGGTGGTGGAAGTGCCTGCTAGGACAAGCCCTAGCCTGTTACCATGTCTTTGTCCCTTTGGTTTCATGCTCACTCTTTTGTGAGACAGTCCTTCAGGATGTGTTCTCTGTAGAGTACGTAGAGCCTAACAGTGCGTTCACACCAAGATCTACTAGAGCTGTAAAATCGGTTTTATAGCTCATAAGAAATAGTTGCTAAATATCTGTGTTCGCTCTTGTCGCTCTAATCGCTCATGATGTACCCACTGATGTTTAATTACAGAAACGTGTCATAGCTTCTTTGCATAAAGTTGAGCAGTTTTTAATTTCTTGTTGTAGCACTAGTCGCCCAAGTTTTGTCACTCGTCGCTTTTGCCGCTCTTGTCCATACAAAGTGAATTACTTCTGGCAATTTTACAGCTTTAGTTGCTCCTGGTGTAAACACGCAGTAACGGTATTTGCTAATGTGAGTTTGTGTGTTGTTCTCCTCACAAAGGAAACTAATGATGTACGCACCTGCTGAGGAGCAGCCTAAACAATGCCTTAACAGAGAGGAGATGAATGAGGTACTGCTGCACACTTACTACACTTCCTGTTTACACACTACACTTCCTGTTTTCACACTCACTGCACATATTGCACAGCACTGTACATATTTACTGGACTTGCTATTTGCACACATACTACTGTACATTTAGTATAAACTCACTTACTACACTTACGGTTTAAGTACTTAAATGCTGAAACACACATTTAGAAACATACAGAAACCAAAGACAGTGGTGAGATGGGGCATTGAGATAAGTCTGTGTCTCGTTGTGTCATTAAAGAGGGAACGGATCATCTATGACCATTTCTCTGACCCCGTGTTCATCAACCAGCTCATTCAGTTCCTGTCGTTGGAAGATCGCAAGGGCAAAGACAAGTTCAGTCCTCGTCGCTTTTGCCTCTTCAAGGTGAAAAAGGCCACTGGCTGCCACCTCCACATGCCCACCTCTATGCAAAAACACACATACTCCAGTACACATGCGGTTGTTCCTCTGGAATCTGTTGTGTGTGCAGTTGTTTACATGCCCTCCGCTGTGCGTGCGTGCGTGTGTGTGTATATGTGTGTGTTTCTCACAGGGACTATTCCGGAACTTCGGTGATGCCTTCCTGCCCGTACTGCAGCCGCATATGGAGCGGCTTGTGGCCGACTCCCACGAGAGCCCCCAGCGCTGCGTGTCCGAGATCATCTCTGGCCTCATCAGAGGCAGTAAACACTGGAGCTACAGCCAGGTACACACTCGCGCACGCACGCACGCACACACACGCACGCACACACACACACACACACACACACACACACACAGAGTTACACAAGTCAACATACACTTATCTGAGTTGCATACACACACACTCTTGAGAGAGAGATGCATGCAAACACAAATCCATTGTACTGTGCTGCCTTGTATACTGCTAACTTCAGAATTCTGTTCCTTAACAGGTGGAGAAACTCTGGGCCTTGCTGTGCCCAATGCTGCGCAAAGCTTTATCCAACATCACTGTGGAAACCTATGGAGATTGGGGCACTTGCATTGCTACAGCCTGTGTAAGTGTGCCCAGAGCGGTAACCCTAGCTCAACTAGCCGTGTTGTGCTGTAGAAGATCAAAGATGGTAACTAAAATGTTGTCCTTTGTCTTGTTTGCAGGAGAGCCGAGACCCTCGCAAGCTCCACTGGCTGTTTGAGATGCTGATGGAGTCTCCGGTTAATGGAGAGGGAGGCTCCTTTGTGGATGCTTGGTAAGGGCATATGTCCACCTCCTAGCGTAGCTTCACCACAGAACTGTGGAATTAATTGGCTAATCGAGAAAACGGACTCCTCAACAGTGAAAATAACTGCTTTTTGCAGTTCTGATTATGTTGTGTGGTCTTTCAAACAAAACATGACATTGAACTGTCATGCTCCATTAGCATATTGAATTCTACAATGTCAACAAGAAAATCCATTTATAAATAGCAAAAAATGTCACAAGTGGTTGAAATAGTCTTCTCACCTCTCTTGTCGTTTCTCCTCTGGTTCTCCTGGTTCCTGTCCAGCCGTTTGTATGTGCTGCAGGGAGGCCTGGCCCAGCAGGAGTGGCGAGTTCCAGAGCTCTTGCACCGGCTGCTGCAGTACCTGGAGCCCAAACTCACACAGGTCTACAAGAACGTCAGGGAGAGGATAGGCAGGTAAGACCACTAACCAGGCTGGTGATTGTGAACTAATAGGGATGGTTATGCACACATGCATAATTTATATTACACTATTATACTATACTGTATTAGCTATGAAAACGTGTAAATTGTTAGCAAACCTACATAGCGCAGACATGGCAACAGTAGTAGAAGCGGGATAATGAACTACACGCCGTGTGTATATAGGGGAATATTGCACTTATCAAGGTGTAAAGGCCCTTTCGCTTCGTGTCGGGGCCTTATCACCACCTCAAACGTCAAATATTCCCCTATATACACACGGCGCGTCGCTCATTATCCCTTACATTTTTATATGTAAAGACATATGATAACATTTATGCGTTGTAGCAGAAGCTTTTATCCAAATTGATTTACATTTGTCACTTGTCAGTTACTTCAGGGCCAGTGAGCAGTTCAGGTTAAAGGCCTTGCTCAAAGGCACAATGTTAGCTGAGATTTAGACTAGCCAGGTTCCTTAACCGCTGTGCTGCCACCGCCATGTTTTACATTGTGGCCATAGCGAAAAGGACAGGTGATGGATAATGCTATTTGGGTCCTTCAAAACTTTAAAGTGCAATTCAGACTAGCCTACATTTGCCAGTGACTTTTATTGCCTTAAGTCTCACTCACTCTGCATGTGACTTTTTGACTGCTAGCGTGCTCACTTACATCTTCATGATCGATGTGAACCTGCCACGTATTGGCCCAACGGCATCCCCCCGCACCTCCGAGTTTGCCGAGCGCGTCCTGGCCCGCCTGCGACCACTGCTTGAGGGCGACGAGGAGATCCAGAACCATGTGATCGAGGGTGGCGGAGAGGGCGAACAGGATGAGCGGACACAGGCCATCAAACTCCTGAAAACCGGTAAGATTCAGTATGGCTTTCTGTATGACTGACTGATAAATGGAAGGATAGATGGATGGATAAATAGATAGATGGATAGATCAGGAGATGGCTAGATTAATGCTGGATGGATGTATGGATGGATTGATTGATGTACAGTGTGTGGATAGATGGATAAAAAATTATTAACTTGACTGTAGCAGTGACTGCAGGGTTACTGTGTCCGAAATGTGACTGTTTATTGTCGTTTACTAAGTGTAATTTAGAGGTGCCCAGGCACCCTACACCATTTTTACCTGTTGTTTTTTAAATATGTTCTGTCTATAGGAGTTTGCAATAGGTTATCATTTCTAGTGTGAAACCCCTACAAAGTAATAGGGGAAGGAAAAGTTGTGGCACACTCAAAACTTCAGCTGCATTTATTTAACCACAGTTTTGGCCGTAGCCTTCATCAGGGTCATTTTCAAACAAACCTGGTCATTCAAATCTTTAAAAGTCCCCTAATTGACTGTTTCCTATCTCCAAGCAATTGGTAGATGTGCGTATGATAGGCTGTCTTCTTCAATTTCCTCTTCAATTTGATATCCCAAAATATTTTGTTCCTTTTCCCTAGCATTTCTGTGACGATACTGTATATGACTGGTTGCTTGTTGTGTGTTACAGTGCTGAAGTGGCTGATGACCAGTGCAGGGCGCTGTTTCTCCTCTGCCACCGCTGAACAGCTGCAGCTGCTGCCTCTCCTCTTCAAAGTGAGTAGTCCCAAATATGGCCCTCCTTTAACCCACCCGACACTACAAGTCACACTCCCCGTCGTGATTGCCCTCACACGCCACGAGCAGTCAAGATGTTCTCGCTCGTCAAGATGCTCTTGCAGCATGTGGTCAGTCACACGCTGCTTGGTGCCAGCCGTGACTCGCCATCATCGCTCTCACCCCAGCTAGTGCCAAAACTCCCGCAACTCAGTCTCATGCCAGCAACTCAGTCGACCTCAGTGGTCCCATTTCTGCCTGTCTTCCTATGTGGCCATTTCTCACTACAGCTATCTGTCTCTCTCGTCTCTCTCTCTATCTCTCTCTTGCATGTTACTACACCTCTCTCTGTCTTCTGTCTTTCTCTCTCTCCCTCCCTCACATATTACTACACCTCTGTTGTGCTTGAGTGTCAGCCCCATGGTTCTCCCTCTCATGCACGCTTTGTCTCTCTCTCTTTTTTTCTTTTCTCTCTCTCTTTCCATTCCCCTCTTAGTCATTTCTCATACAGTACATCAACATTCAGATATGGGCTATAACTTGTAAATTAACTCACCTCTCTCTCTCTCTCTCTCTCTCTCTCTCTCTCTCCTGCCCTCGCTCTCTCTCTCTCTGCCTGTGCAGATTGCTCCGGTAGAGAATGATGACAGCTATGACGAGATGAAGCAGGATGCGAAGACGTGCCTGTCGCTCATGTCCCAGGGGCTGCTCTTCAGTGAGGAGATCCCCCAGGTGCTCTCCGTCCTCCAGAAGGTGAGTCACACGCTCCACTACCCAGCATCTTGTTCATTCACTAATGACTGACCTCTCAGGTGTGGCCATGAAACACACCTATCTAGGTGCCTGTAAAGCATTTTATATTCTCATTGTATGTTCTTAGGCTTTTCATTTTCTATAGAAGATTTTATTGAAAAAGAAAAAAAAAAGAAAGAAAATGTTTCTTCTGTGGAAAGTGTCTTGAAGTTAAATTTTATAACTTAATTTACTGATGAAAAAGCTATAGAAATACGGTATTTATTATATTAAATGTCAGTGGTTCAGAATATATTCATCTGAAGGTAGAAAATGTAAATAAAAGACAAAGGTTTTACCACATTTTTGCAGGGCTGCATTTTTCTGTGCAATTCTTTAGGTTGACAGCAGGTGTCACTGTGTTTGTGTGTGTGCTTTTCAGATTGCAGGCAGCAGTTCATGGCATGCACGCTACACAGTGCTCAGCTACCTGCAGATCATGGTGTTCTACAACCTGTTCACCTTTATGAGCGACAAGAAGGCTGTCAGTGACGTGCGAGCAGTGGTCATTCAACTGCTGGAGGATGAGCAGTTAGAGGTGAACACACACACACACACACACACACACACACATAGACACACGGATAGGCATACATAGAAAAATATGCACATGCCATTATTCATGCGTGCACATAAATACCTGCATCCTCTCCATAAATACACACGCACGCACACACACACACACACACACACACACACGCGCACACACACACACATACACACGCACCACATTCATGACCTAAATATGTTTACACATATATGTATATACACACACACACATGCATAGATAGGCATACATAGAAATATACGCACATGCCATTATTCATGCATGCACGCAAATACATGCAAACACATACTGTACTCTCACACATACACACACACACCCACGCCACATGCATGACGTATGTACCTAGTATATTTACACATGTATGTACAGTCTGTCACATCCACATGTACAAGGCATGATGCCAGCCTGTCCGTTGTCTCTCTGTCGGCTGCTCTGTCCCGACTCTCTCTGTCTCTCGTTGCTCTCTCTCTTTCTTTCTCCCTCATCTGATGGACTGTGCGTGCGTGTGTGCGTGTGTGCGTGTGTGCGTGTGTGTGTGTGTGTGTGTGTGTGTGCGTGCGTATGTGTGTGTGTTTTTCAGTGATTCAGCACTCCCTCTTTACTGCTTCAGTGTGCCTCCTTCCCTTGCACATTCTCTCTCTCTCTCTCTCTCTCGCTTTCTCTCTCTCTTTTTCTGTCTTTATTCATTTATTTATTTTTTTCACACTCCACTCTCACTGTTTCCATAGCAACCGACTTAGCTGCAGGGTTATTCTGTTGCCATGGTGATGGGCTTTCAGATTTGCACAGAGGAGAGAAGGTGTGTGTGTGTGTGTGTGTGTATGCATGTGTGTGTGTGTGTGTGTTGGGTTGAACAATAGGGGAAAGAAGAAGGCTGGGTGAGTGAAAGGTAGCATTGCCGCCATCCCCACCACACTCCACCTTCTCTCTGTCAAGAAAGAAGAGAAAAGGAGGTTTGCGGGGGTGGGGGTGGGGATGCACTGTTACTGGTTGACCCCCCCCCTCCCTCCTTTCCGGGCCCCCCCAATCATCTATACATCTTTTTCTTGACGGATGTTTGACGCACGCTCCCTTGTGCACACGTCAGGTGAATCAATACGTAGCCCGTACGTGTTCTCTATTGCTGCGGGTGAGGCGCTGGCCATGTCTGTCCATTGTACTGGGGGAGAATATAATCTTTCGTTGTTCTCCACCTCATGAACTAAACCTCCTGCCTCTGTAGTGAACCGTTTCACCCAAATTCTGCTCTCCACCAGCCTGATGATGGCACATCTGTAAGTGGATGGACAACAGTTATTTCCCACGTCATCAGTAGAATAAGGAGTAGTAAGAGAAAGCTAGTTCAGTATTGCCATTCTAGCGAAAAGTGAGTACTGTTTGTAGGGGTTTGCAGACCCACATAGATAAGAGGCATTCCTCTTTTCCTCCAGCACAACTCACCAGGTGCCGCTGCCCTTTTGCATGATTAGATTTTTTTCTCCCCCACTACTGTTTTTTCAGTATTGTCTTAAGAAAGCCGAGTGCCTCAGATGACTTTGTGGCCTCTCTCTCTCTCTCTCTCTCTCTCTCTCTCTCTCTTTCTCTCTCTCCCTCTCTCTCTCTCTTTTCTTTCTTTCTTTTCTATTCTGTGCTCCTGTGCCTGCTTTTTCTTTTCTTCTTCCTACCTCTCTCTGTGACAAATTGTTATCTCAAGGTTTTTTTTTTTTTCTTTTTTTTTTCTCCCCTTTCCCTCCTCCAATGTTCCCTGAGTCTGTGAAAAAGCACTAGGCAGAGCAGCATCAATAATGCATGACCAGGAGCCATGGAAGACTACTCCGCTCTAATGCCAGAGTACCCAGTGAGGAGAACTATGGAGCAGGAGCTTGGGGGAGATTTTGCCTGTTCCTTTTTTCCCTGTTCCTTCATCAATCGCTCATCTGTCAGCAGCTTGTGTATTTTTGCATGTGGAAACCTTGCTGTCCTCTCTCCCTATCTCTTTATCTGTTGCAGTCTTTCTATCTGTCTCTCTGTGCATCTATCCTTCTCTCTCTCACTCTTTTCCCATCTCTCTATCTCTTGTTCTCTCTCTCTCTCTCTATCTCTCCCTCTCGCTCTCTCTCTTTCTCTGTCTCGCCCTGGTCATTTATGAGCTACTTACAAAAGCTAATAAAATTGAATTAGATTTTTTTTTCTTTTTTTTTTTTTATTCATAGCCAGGTGATAAAGAGGGCAGTTACAACAGCATGGCATCACTACACAGTGCAGATTGTACCATGCATTTAGGACACCCAACCATTTCCCAAACCAAACACTGTGTCCTTTTGCATCCATTGCCCAAATCATGTTGCTGAAGCCTTTCCTCATGTGTGCTGCCATCTTGCTCCTCTGTTGCAGGTGAGAGAGATGGCGGCCACCACACTCAGCGGCTTTCTCCAGTGCAACTTCCTGACCATGGACGCCGAGATGCAGGCCCACTTTGAGGCTCTCTGCAAGACTCGGCTCCCTAAGCGCAAGAGGCGAGAGCTGGGCTCAGCAGTGGACACCATCCCCTCTGCTGGTAAAACTCACGTTCCACTGTACATCTAGGGCCCTTCTGCTTCGATGTAGAGTTTTTGGGGTGTGTTTAAAGTAATATCATTGGAAATTCACCTCAGTCGGTTTGTTGGAACCTCAAGTGTGATTTCTCAAACATTTCAAATTCCCCATATATCTCTTAGTTTATTGGGTCTGTGTGTGTTTATGCGCGACAGATCTGGTACGTCGGCATGCGGGAGTGCTGGGCCTGAGCGCCTGCATCCTCTCCAGCCCATACGACGTGCCCACCTGGATGCCCCAGCTGCTGATGGACCTCAGCATCCACCTGAACGACACTCAGCCCATAGAGGTAAGAGACCACATGGAGCCACAACTGTACAGGGCAATCCAGGAAGAATTCTTGTTTAAATCAGAGTTAATCAGAGTTAGATAATCAGTTTTAGCTTCATAGCTTTTTATAACTTTTAAGCAGTTTGAAAAGAAAAAAATCTCAATTTATCTCCATTTGGTAATTAAAAAAATGTCAATTTAGTTTGGTTACTACTGTTTTGCTGTTATGTTCTGAAAAGCTTTGAAAACAGGATCACTTTAACATAGACCATGATTTTCGGGTTAATGACTTAAGAGTGTATTTGCGAGCTGATTAATGCACTGACGTAAGATTGTATAAGCATGGAAAGGGTCCAAAATCTAGAGTCTGTTTGTGTGTGTGTGTGTGTGTGTGCACCAATGCGAACACCCATGTGTCTGATCAGATGACTGTAAAGAAGACACTGACCAACTTCCGTCGGACGCACCACGACAACTGGCAGGAACACAAGCAGCAGTTCACAGATGACCAGCTGGTGGTGCTGACTGATCTTCTTGTCTCCCCATGTTACTACGCCTAGATGCTGAGGTAGGCCCACAATCCTCAGGCCCAACCTTCAAATGACCTTCCCAAATCACTGTTGAGCACAATTTCTGGAACATATTTTTATTTCATTTCATTTTTCTATTTTCTTTTTTTTGTTTGTTTGTTTGGCCACATGCACATAATACTTAAACATGTTTTGTTTTGCTCTCTTTCTAGAATGTGAGGAAAATTTGAATGAAGTTGAAATGTAATGGACTCTCCTTAATGGAGTGAGGAGAAGACTAAAGATGACCTTGTGGGTCATTTGCCTCAGCGTCAGCACTGCTAAGACCTAGATGCTGAGAGACCACACCAGCACTCGTGACGCAGAGCTGCAGAATTATTTCTGACCGCTTCAAACACGCATAAGGAAGATGACCTGAATGTCTCCATATCCTAGCAATAATTTTTTTTTAAATATATTCTTAATATTTAAGGATTATGCAAAGCAGAGGCACAAGACCTGCAATATGTAATATGCTGTACAGGTTTTTTTTTTCCTTCTCTTTTGATCTGCTGTTGTGTATTTTTGTGTGTGTGCGTGTCTGTGTGTGTCCGTGTGTGTGCCTGTGTTTGCTTGCGCGTGCGTGCGTGTGTGTGTGTGTGTGTGTGTGTGTGTGTGTGTGTGTGTGTGTGTGTGCATGCATATGTGCATACGTGTTTTGATGCTTGTACACCACTGTGTGCACAGCAGTGAATTGTCAGTAGATCCAACATGTATGGATTATTTGAGCCAACTTTTTTGCACAGTGTTTTGCAAAGATCTCACTGCTGTCATTGAATCTGTGGGCATCTTCAATTGTTGACGTGTTTGTATCAAATTATCGGTATACATTCATGTGTCATACTGATTTACATGTGTATATATAGAATTTGCACACGTGCAGTATTTATTTATTGATATGAAGTGCAATATCAAGAACTGCTGATGTTTTTATTATTTTCTGAGAATGATGTTCAGGTTTAGTTTTATGACTGGTGTCAAGTAGATTCAGCATGAGTTGCATGCTGTGGAGACTAGAGAAGGTGACCTTAGTGAAGAAGCTGAGCAAAGCATGCTACCTGCGTGGAGTTAGAATTTTTTTTTTTTTTTTTTAAGATAATAATCTAAAAATACACACATTCACACATGTATGGGAAAACCATACCAATTTCCAAACTTAGAT
>JAVQKI010300225.1:0-10649 GCA_036025975.1 Nematalosa erebi
GGTCAAACAGAGAAAATATGGTAGACCAATTATTTTATGGTAGAATTTAAACCAAATGTCATCATGTCTCCATGGCATTGCTGTTTGATTGACAGAGTATAATTGGTGCTGAAGATGAGTGCCTTCAGGATTTAACCCAGAGCAATCTCACTGATCGAAAACACACAGGTGTACAAAGAAAGAACGGCAGTAACACATGTATGGGTGTTTCTCTCGAGACTGTTGCATGACAAATAACAAAGGACGTCTGACTCATCTTCTATACCCTCAGAAGTATAATTTTAACGAGATTGTAATGGAAGGTGATGTCCTCGGCCAATACCTTGAGGTGGGAACGTTTTAGGCCTGATGCATGAACTCTCTTTTAGAGACACATGGACTTCTCATCTGGCAACTATCTGTCAGGTTTTAATTAGATGACACAGAATGACAGTGCATAGTTCACACCTGGGCCTGGGGCTGCAGATTAGAGATAGATAAATGTTGGGGAGTGACTCGATCTGTACTGATAGGGATCTCCACATGCGTTCCTCCTCTCCTTGACCCCTGTGCTCTCCATCACGAGGTAGAGACCCACGTGGAGCTGTGCTCTGCACCCTCTGGCCTGTCATTCATTATTTTCTCCTCTTTTCCTCTTCGTCCCACTGGGGTGAAAGTCAATCATTACACAATTTCACCTGTGCTGCCAATCAATTATGACTCTGTACTTCATCATATTATCACAATAAGGCATTGCCCCCAAGGGTTCTCACTGTAGGTTTAGATTTATTCTAATCACCTGGCTATTCTTTCTGTTTTGGGAAGTTAAATTAAACCACTGGGATGAATGGCAGATACAGTAGCTCCTGCACAGGAAATTAATGGAGATAGATCTCGTGTCCATGACATAAGGACCCACATAGTTGTTTATGTTTAGTACTTATTTATATAGCCTATTTCAAATTGAGGAGACATTAGACTCTTTGTTTGCTCTTTGATTCACATTCATTTGTGTGACGAAACACTGTGTCTTTTTCATTACAGTTGCGTGTCATGTCAATTAGTGGCTTGTTTGTAAGGCTTGTTGTTCGGTGCTGAAACGCCTTAGTGCTGCAACACTCCCGCCTGGTTCCACAAAGCTGTTTTATCTACACTGCGCATTTTATCTGCAGACAGGGAGTTTCGTCTCTGCATACATGAATAGCTGAACAAAGCCAGTGGGCCCAGGTCTGCTCTCTGCATCCTACGGCAGGCAGATGACGGTTGGAAAACAAAGGCAAACCATAAACTCTCCTTTTGGGGTTTGTTAGATTGCAACCCTCTTAGCACAGACATGATGCAGCACACCTGCATGGACAGTGCGATATAACCACTGAACTGATCGATACATCAAAGTAAGTGCATTCCATCTGTGTGGAGAGGAAGCTAAGCCTTGGCGTTCTTCAGAGAGCTACATGTGAAAATGCAAACTCTTTGCATGTAATTGTTCACTCCCACAAACCCTCCACACACAAACCACATGCTTCAGCACAAACGGTTAAGCCTTTTGAATATTAACTAGCTGGGATGTGGTACTCAGAATTGAGAAACAGGCAGGTGGCTTCGCTTATACAGATGGAAGCACCTCTGCAGCTTCTGTTGTGAGGGATTTCCTACACAGCAGCAGAAGCAGTGTGTGAACACACTTGCTTAGTGGAGACATGCTGTACATTCTGTAGGAAGTCCTCATCCCTAGCTTTTTTTTTCTTCTGTCTGTGAATTTCTGTGAAGTTTGCATTTATAAATATTTTATCTGAGACTTTATTGACTTTTCTGTTGACCTAATGGAATGTTACACTGTTGACCAATACAAATGTCATCAATAAACAGAGATTATATCAGATTCATCTGAAATGGCTACTCTCTCTCTCTCTCTCTCTCTCTCTCTCTCTCTCTCTCTCTCACTATCTCTCTCACTAAGTGAATCTGCTCCACTGATTTCACCATATGAATTTTGTCTAACAGATGGTAAACTTGCTGATGACACACAAGCGTGGCGTTAAGATAATTGTCTTTGTTTTTGATGATGACATTCACCAGTCAATAAAACGGGGCCTTGCTGTGCTGTCTCAGCTTTGTGTGAAAGCTCTGAAAAACATTTGATCTTCAATTTATGTTAATTTCTACTGAAGCCAAAAAGGAACATACACGAAATTATAGACATATTAGCATACAGGATAGGTGGGAGTTAGTAAGTGTCTGGTAAGCGGAATACCCTTAATGGTCATAACAATGTTATACAAATGTTATAGCACCATAATTAGCAGCATTTTATTTTTGTTAACATGCATTCTTCAGTCCATGTTCAATTTCTGTATGGAAATTGATGATAGTGAAATGAAGAATCCACACTTAAACTCAGTGGTTGATGTTGCTATAGTGGACAATTGGGAGTGATGAAACCTAATCTCCCAAATTTAAAATGCACTCTATTTGATGGACTCACAATCCCACTTGTAAAAAAAAAGCTTGAAGAGATTCTTCTCCACCTTATCAAATATATCTGGCTACCACCATCTTCCCAACACTCTCCATAACTCAACCACTGTAAATTTACAGATACACAGGTTTTGTTCTTGCTCATTTTTTTTTTTTCAATCAGGATTCGCAAAGCTCAGATAGTTGCATACTAGTGTGAAGGCCTAAGGCTTGGCTGACTCCATGTGAGTCGTAGTGGTGATGCCTCTTTGAACTTGGTTGGGGGCAGCTTGCCCCTAGCTTGCCCCCATCGTGTTACCCTGTGGTGACAACATGCTCCATGCTGGTAATGAAGTCCTCTCGCTAAAGCTAAAGGCACAGTGTGTCGGTGGGTAAGAACAACCACAGCTACATATCAGTTGGGTGACCAACACTTTCAGAGGGATATTTGTGGTTTTGGAGGCTATTTATGCCAGTCACACACTGACTTGGCATACCTGTAGTTCTTTGAATTGACAGCGATGCACCACAGCTGATCCCACCTGACCACTTTATGGGGCTGGTGTAAATCATAACATACCTGCTACCAAAACTGAATTCGCTCTGCAGGTCCATTTGCATGCAAACCGATTGCAGCCCACTTCCAAAACATCACAATCCAGGAGCCAGACACAACTAATTTTTAACATATACTAAAACCAATGACAGTGCTGTTGGCAGTGCACACTATGTCGCTGAGAATAGTAGTGAATGTGTCATCTCTAGACCTATTCTAAGGCTGAATCCCATTTCTACCCCTTAGTCCTTTCCCTTGAAAGAGCAAGGGCTAGGCTACCAGGTCCTTTATACTAAGGGGCAACCTCGACCTCAGTCAAAATGATAGGAAACGAAAATTCAGCCTTTATAATAAACTGTAGAATCATGTTAATGGTGTTGTGTGTTATATTCAGTCTTATGACTACAAAATATAAAATATATTCTGTCAGGTTTTTGATTATAACCTTACAATATTGTATTTGTCTGTCAGCTATGCTACAGATGTTACGATGTTCCTGACGCAATGGATAAGGGTTAGGCAAAGGGGTAGGGGAAGTGTTAGGTATAGGAGTAAAAAAATTAATGGGACTATATATAATGGGAGATATATTGTGGGCAATATTGATATACTAAAGGGCATTATGTACTGTGACAAACTGCAACCAAACTGCTACATTGTTCAAACTAAAAATACATAAAATCACCATGGGCTGTTTTCATTGAGCTTTGCATGTTCTAAACATGGAGTGCATATCGACAAACACAGCAGGAATGTCACCATTGTTTTCTTTTTTTAAGCTGACAGCCACTTCATGACCTTTTAATACAAGTTCTTCTCAATTAGCTGGTTGCAGTGAAATCTATAAGCTCTGATTGAGAACATGCCAGCTTTAAGCATGGTGAGAAAACTCTGCTGTTAGCCACGGCTTTATGCTCCTGACAGCTAGGCTGAACCCTCTGTGCCTCCCATTCAGGTCCCCAGCAAGTGGTTCAATTGCCCATCTGTCAATACTATTTAATGTCCTCTAAAGTGATTCCTCCACTCGATTCTTCTATTTGCTGTTAAACCTTCTCCATGCTCATCCATCACATTTTGTCCTCACTTTTCACCGACGTGTCTTAGCTGCAAACGAGCTCAGGCCATAGTTAGTCTCCAGTAGACCTGGGGCCTCTTCTGTCCTGACAGCTCTTGCACTCCTGAAAGTTGTGAAAACTGTCAGTTAATAATGTGATGTGAAATGTATGTACGAATAACCCAAGTGTGGGGTTAATGGCAGTGTCCTTACACAGCACTGTACAGGTATCTGTCTCATCTTTTATACATATGCCACTCTCACAAACATACATTGAAAATAGACATTTGTGTGGGTTGGCTCTAGCCTATGCACTCAGTTAATAAAGTGGTGATGGCTTATAACATAAATAAATAAATGAGTTTGAATAAATAGAACAAACATCATCATTATGATGTTTTAGAGATTATTTAAAGAACATCATTATCAGTAGATAATGAGGATAAATTCTGGTCTGTCTGACTGAGGGCTGAGAGAAAAAAAATATATATTTTTTCAGTTTTAATAGTACAAAGGCTGATATGATGGCTTACCTTCTGTGCCTTGTGCTTATTTTATCTGCAAAGGTGATTTGCTGTGAGTGTGTGTCTACATTTTCCCCCTTGTAGTTTCTTTGGCAAAATTTCCCCAATTAGCTCTATCAACCAACCAAGGCCTAAAAATAACACTAATTTAACCTATTGGCCACCTCATTATCTTCCAGACAGCCATGTGCGCCCTGAGCACAATTCTGCACAATGTT
The DNA here is from genome assembly GCA_036025975.1 of Nematalosa erebi. Classification (NCBI taxonomy): domain Eukaryota; kingdom Metazoa; phylum Chordata; class Actinopteri; order Clupeiformes; family Clupeidae; genus Nematalosa; species Nematalosa erebi. The sequence continues at coordinate 4,789 of JAVQKI010300225.1, forward strand.
GGACGTCACATCATCCAGGTGGGCGTGTTGCACCATAACGGTGGGTGTGGAGATGGCTCCCTTGTGATTTATGTGTGAGGCTTTGGTTATCTGATAAGGTGCTATATCATCCATTCATTAGCATGGAGTATTATGAAATACCTTTGACCCGCCATGTCGCATGATTGACTTAACTATAATGCTCACAGACCTTCACATCAGCTACACCTAGATGCAGTGTTCTGGCAATGTGTTGGTATAGACCATAAAGGATGGTGTGACAATAGCTGTATGCATTAGAATGGTGAGTGTGTATGGCTGTATGAACCCTCAAAGATTTAACTTGCATGAATCTACTTCATGATTGGCTGATTCATGTCGCTTCCAAGTCCAAGTCTTTGAGGGCTCAAGGCTTAGGGCAAAGGGGTATTTGGATTCAGCCAATGTGTCTGTATGTGCTGTGATGATTGTAGCTGGGATAAGTGACATGCTCACTCATCATGCTGACTGTCACCATCAATGCAGCTGCTTTAAAAGCCTAAACAGACAATGGACTTCTATTCAAATCACTTCCAACAACAGAACAGCAGTCCTGACAGCAGTGGTGCTTTTAAGCCCGACGTGCTTGTGTGTGCCTGCCCAGTCTAAAGGCCAAACAGCAGGCTGGGAGCGCGGCCAGGTTCCTCGTCAGCTCGTGCAGGGGGATGAGTTGAGCTTCCTGTGCCAGACGGACGCTCGCTGCCGGTGGCGGGTATAGCAGGGGTAGGTGAGTGTGTGGCGCTGGCCATGCCAGTGCTCAGCTGCAGTGCCCCTGCCAGTGCCCAGCAGTGCCAGAGAGGTAGGGGGGGGAGAGAGACTGAGCGAACGTGCAATACCCTAATGTGACCTTGGCTTTATCCATCATTCATGAGACGGGCTGACAGAATGACAGAGGAAGGGGGCAGGATGTTCTCTTAATAATTAATGACAGCCAATCAAGGCCTTTTATGCTGATCCCTTTAGCAAATGCAACACTGGCTTGCCTGTTAACGACAGGGTAGGGCTTGATATTAAGGTGTCTTTCTTACATTGCAATTATCATTGTCGATGTAATAACAAACTACTGAACAGTTTGCATGAGGACACCAGCACTGTCCCATTCATTGTATGCCAATAGATTAGCATCCCCCCCCCAGAGTCAAAAAAAGAAAAAAGAAAAAAGAAAAAAACAATATTGTACATTCTTACTAATCTATGTGGATTTGTTTGCAAACCAAGGACTAATTTGTAATATTTATACACTTACAAGGTTAGAATTGGTTTCATTCAGTTTTGGTTCCGTTGCTCAGCATTTAAACAGATAGAATCTACAGTGCAGCTGGCCAAGAGAGCCTTCTTCATTTAATCATCTAAGTGTCTATATGAAGCTGGTAAACCCTTGAATTAGGAGATGGGTATCATCCTCAGCCTTTACTGCCCTACTCTCCTAAGTGGGCATTATTTTTGAAGCCAAGACAAATAAGAGAAAAAACAAAGACATGAATGTAATAAATTGTTATTTAGAATCTAATAAAAAAATGAATGTGTGTGCTAGTGTCAATACATTGTATATGATGTTTGTAGGCCTAATTCCAATAAAGATGCCTGTCTCTTTATTTCTTACATGAACCTAACATTGGCAAAAGAGAGTTTGTTCCTATGCAAGATGCTAGTGTAGTAGGCTGCCTCAGATGTTGATTGTGTTTTCTGTGGCATCGGTTTGAATAAATACTCATGAACAACTTCAGCAGAAACTTCACTGGATTATAGGAGAGATGTGTCTTGCAATATGCCGTTTTCGTTATCTTTTTGGTGAGCAACATTAGGCTGCTATTACTAACAAGCAGACTCAACATGAGCTTAGTTCGCTCAAAGGAAACCATCCAGGTTAAGTATTTGCAGGTTTTCGTTTATTAAAACCTAAAGTAAATGACGTTAACGTTATGATCATTTTATTAATAGCACTTATAATAGCTATAGAAAATGTGTGTCATACCTTGCAGCTGCACCTAATTCAGATGTTAAATCATGTCTATTCTTTTCAAGCCAGCTGAGAGCATGGAGACGCACTGTATGATGTTGGAGTTGTTCCATCAGTAAGTTTAGGATCCGTTCCGTTACCCAATCCAAGTATTTTTGCCATCTCGGCACTGATATCTGATCGGTGCATCCCTAATTAAAATATATTAAAATCAAATCACTTTAATTTTCAAAAATAATAATAACAATAGAGGGAAAACTTTTTTACACTGATTTTTTTTTTTTACATTTTGAGGTTAAGTGAAGAAGAGAAAATAATGGATGTTCAAAGTGGATGTGTTGCTAATGTTGAAAGACAAGATAATAGCCTTTACACAAGGAATCAACTGTATAGTATACTGTACATGCACTTATACTCCTTAATGTCAAAAACGGAAGATTTGTAAATTGCTTATTAAGTGAAGACAGAGGGTGAGAACATCATAATTAGAATCTAATTAGAATTGGAAGGGCAAGTATGAGTTCACTGATGTAAAATGACTAATGGGGGTCACAGCACTTCTCACCTTTCCCTGTGGCATGAACTTCACAGACCAGACCTCTCACCCCAACCAGCCAAAGATGTTCACTGACTCCTTGGATGTGTCGCCTCTTGGGCACCTTCTCGTCACTGCATTAAGGTTTTTCGTTTCTTTTTTTTTTTAATGGTGTTCAGGGATGAGGGATTCTTGTGGGTACCTGCCTCAGACCAAGGCAGTATATTTTGGGGATGAGTGCATATGACCCTTTAAGATACAGACAGGGCTTCATGTTCTCTGACACCGAGCCAGATCAGTAAGATTTGAGTAATACTCTGTGCAATTGTTTGCAATGGCTTTATGAGTTAACAATAAATGTATTTGTTTATTTATTTATTTAAGCCTTAAGAGATTGATACTCCATGCCGCTGGGCTCAGCCCAATATTGTCCTTGCCACAATGCACAGTGTTGTGTTGTGCTGTAGGAGCTTTTGAAAATATTAGGATTCAGAATGCAGCGGTGCCATTGTTGTATTGCATCTGAAGGCCCCATCAAGGGCTCTCTGTTGTCCTTGCCTCTCTCGCCCTCCCTCCCTCTCTGGGCTCAGAGTCATCCAGCTGTGCAAAGCCATGACTCAGGCTCCCTGAGCTGTGGGCCCTGGGATTAAACTACTCACAACATGGAATTAAAAGCATAAATCTATTTTCTTTTCTTTCTTTTTATTGTCCCACACCTGGGACACACTGTCTCTTCTCACTTTTGTAATACACAAGAAGAAGGCAGAGTATCTTTTTCGTTTCTCCAGCCTTTTTAATATAATTCCTGTGCTGCCTCTTTCAGTGTGAAGCAATAGAATCAATTAGCCTTTTGTTCCTAAATCATAACCTGCTCCTCCACCATCTGCTCTCCCTCACTTTTGCAGTATTTCACCCAGAGCACAGGCTCCGCCAAAAGAGGGCCTGCCTGCCGTAGGGTGAGAGAGAGAGAGAGAGAGAGAGAGAGAGAGAGAGAGAGAGAGAGACTGAATGAGTTGTAGAAAAAGAAAGACAAAGCTTCTTCCTCTAGAATTAGTTCATTTTTTAAAAATCACATATTTCTGAATGATGTGTACTCTTATTTTATTTTCACATATTGTTTAGTTTGTGTCAGAGCGCACACCGTTTTGAGCCTTGTAAGATGGCAGCTTCAGTCAATGCTCAATTTCAGCTCAAAGCCAAATTTGGACAAGTCTATTGACACTTGTTATAACTGAATGCCAAGGTAGGTGCAGCAGCAATTGGCTGTATTTTGAATGCCTGCTTTGGGGAAAGCCTTTAAGCATACTTTGGAACTGGTGCCAGCCTCTCAAGTTGCAATTATTGTGCAAGCTGCCAATGTGCACTCTGCCTCTGGTTTAGATAGGGTTCTTTCAAAAAGTCCATAATCTGACAACTTATGATGTCACAGCACACACACGCACACACACACCCACACAACCTCATTATGTATCACAAGGATGCAACCGTAAACATGTGTTACCATGATGTGGGAGCATAGTTTTAGTAAATAAAAACTGATAGAGGATAGTACATTTCAACAGATAAAAGTAAAAGTGCTACTCACTCTGTAATATTTGATTAAATCCAGAATTTCAGTGAACTGGCAATGCATGGCATTAACGAAACATCAATATTAATGCAAACACACAGTTTTGTGGTATGGGATATACAGTATGGAATTGGAAGAAGAACTATCGCCCCATGCCAACTCAGTTATACCTTGCTGAAGTGGCAAGCTCGGGAGAGGAAATGAGATAGCTATTGCTAATATCTCAGAGGGGCATTTCAAAGGAAGCCACAGTATGTCAATACAAACAAACTCAAACCAGGGAAATAGCTGGCTTCGCCTCCTGAGACCCAGAAGGGGCTCAAACCGTGATGTGCCAACATCCTTTATAAACCATCTCTTATTAGCAGTAAGTGGGCCCTTCTCTACATTTCAATAAAGCAGCATAGATCAATAAATGTCAGCAATGCTGGCGGCATCTATATATTAAAATGGATCTTCCTCAGCCAGCAGGGAGAAGTCCCGTGTCAGCAAAGTGTGTACGTACATTTTCTCCTTTCTACATTGTCTAGTGCATTTGACAGACAAATATGTTGTTGTCTGCTTCTGCCAAGGATGCATTATTTTTTCTGGCATGAACTTAAAATGAAGCTCACATAAATCTTATGAGAAAGCTTTCTTGCCCCCTGAGCTATATGTTCAGGGCCAGCTACAGATTCCCTGTTTTTATCTGCGTCAGGAAAGAATGGGCTATAAGCATGTGGAGAAATATCTGTCCTCATTCTGCTTGGCTGTAGACTCTCATTCAATTTTTTTTTTTTTTACTGTGGGGTTTTTAAAGCCATGTATAGTACACATCAATATTAGATACCCACATCATATAATTTTCTTCCAGAAAAGAAACTATGCAATTTTTATGAATTTTTAGAAACTGTCCAAACCGTTGAATTATTACAACATTACCCTGTTATCATGGTATGGGATACTTGGGGTCCTTTTGGTTCAAAGGGCAAACTCAAAGTTTGATGATTAATTAATGACAAAAACTAAATGCATATTATTTTGTAATACAGTTTGGCTAAGTTCAGTCGAAAAGAACTCGCACACCACTTATGCCCATGCAAAAGTAAATACTTTCAAGGCAATGTAATACAATTTGGCACCAGCAGCAGTGTGTAGTGCCCTGACTATACTGACTGTGCTCCACGTTTTCATGTTATTGCTCGCAGGATTTTATAAAGAAAAATAATTAGTTGAATTGAAGGACATTTAAACATTTTAATGAAGTGTCAGTGGCACTAATAATTAGTATGTTTGGACAAGACTACTCAATATATCTCCCCACATGCTGTGCATCTCATAACTACACTGTCAGAAACAAATAAACTTGATGTGGAAACCTACTCTTATAGGTGGAAAGATTCTGCTCAACGAGAGAGGGCAGTCGATCAATGGCATTCATAAGAGTGAGTGAGCAGCACTGCTTTCTCAAAATCACTTCTTCCCCCCAAAACACATGTTCGACCGCACACACACACACACACTACCTCATTATGCATCACAAAGATGAAACTGTAGTTTTAGTAAATAAAAACATGATAGCACAATTCAATAGATGCAAGTAAAAGTGCTACTCACTCTCTAATATTTGACTACATCCAGAATTTCAGTCAACTGCTAATGCATGGCATTGTGAAACGTCAATATTTTTGCAAACACATAGTTTTGTGGTATGGAATATACAGAGTTGGAAGAAGAGCTATTGCTCTGTGCCAACTCAGTTATACCTAGCTGAAGTGGTGAGCTTGGGAGAGGAAATG
>JAVQKI010300672.1:0-16027 GCA_036025975.1 Nematalosa erebi
GCCCCGGCGTTGTGGGTGTGGGGAGAGGAGGAGGAGTTGGTTCCGAGGGAAAGGAAAACATGACAAACAAATTCAAGCTGAAAGTGGAGCCATCACTCAACCCATGAGGGGAGGTTGAGCGGGGTGACGACACTAAGAGCTTGCACTGGGGAGCTCACAGCAGTAAAGAACAGAAAGGAACTGGGAAAGAATCCTGTCTTTGAAAGGGGCACTTGCCCTAACCCCATTGCTTGAGCAGTTAACCCCCACCACCCTTGTATCCGCGATGGGCTACTCGCCTGGCGTGCATGTCCGGCCGTCGGCGCCCAGTGTCCAGCCATTGGGGCAGACGCATGTGTACTTTGGAGAGTGCTTGTTGATCTGCGGAGCTGGGAGGCACATGTAAGAGCAGCCGCCATTCTCCTGCTTCTCGTTGCACCAGTTTGTTCCTGTAGGACAAGATGGCATTGGGGAGGGGGGGAGAAAGGGAGGGTTTGTTGTTGCGGCTGAAACCACAAAGGATCTGCAGAGCACTGTTTAAGTTTTGTTGCTTTTCTTCTTGGCAGGAGGTTCTCCTCCACTGCTCTGACTGACAACATGTTGACCATGAAGTGGTCTGTGCTGATGGGTGTACTGATGGGAGCTGACTGCAGAATTTCTCCTGCGCTGCTTTGACAGACAACATGTTCAGCATGAGGTGGCCTCTGCTGAGGGCAATGGACTCTGGAGTGCGCCCCGGCACCGGCTCAAAACCGGGCCATGTCAGAACCAGATCGGCTCTGGAACCAGCTGCCAGGTAGAACACAATGTGCTGCAGGGGGGTACCCGCAGTAGACAAAGAAATCCTGGTCAACCAATTTTGCACTCTACTTTCAGTTGTCACTATATGGACAGTGTTCTGAAACACTACATGGGCTCTGTAGGTGCTGAGAAATGAGAGGCAAGGGGAATAAGAGGTCCAATTTAATAGTGTGTGACAGCAAGGACTACAGTAATTAAAATCTGTTCAACAAGACTGAACACGCACTCAAGTTGAAGTCTCATATGCTCAGTAATTGAAACTGACAAAATGATTGAAGTGTAAAGAGTAAGGGACTGGCTCATAGTGGGGAATCATGTTGCACTTAAAAGAAAAAAACACAACAACTAAAATATTTTAAGACTTGATTCTAAGCTGGACTCACCTGAGAGTTGAATTAGCTCATGATAAACTATAATGTCCTGAGGTTCATTTAGATTGTTGGCCAAAATTGTGACATTAGATCCTGTGAACTTGTTTGCACCATAAATAGCCTCATTCTCCCCATCTGTCCAGAACACCCGGTCCTGTGAGCAAAATAGACAGAATGAATGATCGCACATAAATAGTGAACACAGAACAGAAGTCCAACCTTCACTGAAGTGGTACATCTTTGTACAATACTGTACACACAATGGTACAGTCTTGGCAGCCCTTTTTGAGAGAGATCGTAAAAAAAAAAAAAAAAATAGGTTACAGCACCCGTCCAAGTAGGACATTCTGGGGGATGGAGAGATTCTGTGGTAAGGCAACCACTGAAGCGTTTCAATAATCATCATCATAATCATCAACATCACTATTTCTATAGCACTTTATAATCATCAAAATTTGGCAAGATTCCTCTGGTCCCATCTTACCTCAAAGACAGTAAGGGCAAATGGATGAGCCAGGTATCTAGAGGACTGAAGCACTTTGCGTCGGTTGTGTCCATTGAAGTCAACACTACAGAGCATATGCAGTTTGGAATCAACCCAATACAGGCGGCTCTTGATCAGATCTGAGGATGAAAGGTTTGTAGAAGGCAATGTGGAAGGTCAGATTGCCTGCATCCACAAGGTTCGGCACAAGAAAATCGGAGCATCTCTGCTTGCATATACAATCTTGTTTCATCTTCAGTTCATCTTTGTTTTTGTCTCTTGTTGCAGACATTCCTACAGTTGCTCGTCATTGCTCCACTGTTCTTAGGGCAGTGACAATAAAGACAATACCATTGTTGCTTTAGTATGACGTGTTTTAGGTGTCCATTGCTGTTTGGAATTTAGATTTTACACTAAAGTTCAAGTGCAACGATGACGCCTAAAAAAGCATGCAGTCACAGCAGTTTACACACATCACACAATGCACTATGGCATCAGTTCACCCACCCAGAGTGATTCCGTTGGGCCACTGAATGTCCGTTTCAACAAGTGCATGTCTGTCGACTCCATTCATGCCAGACTTCTCAATCTTTGCCGGCTCACCCCAGTCTGACCAGTAGAGAAAGCTATTGTAGGCCCAGACAAAAGTATGATCACACCATATTATTAAGAAAAGGTTTAGGACTCACATACAAACAAAATAAAAATATCACACAGGTGTCAGATCAATCTAAAGACAGATCTGATCTGCACACCATTTCCAAAAAACCTCAAAAACATTTTAAATGGACAAGCAAGTCTACACTGCCTGACAAAGCTTTTTCGAAACATATTTCTTCTAACCCACATTACAGTATCAGCATGCAGCTTAAACCGTGCTATATATAGAAATACCTACCTATTATCTGAGGAACAGCACATTGTTTTCATGCACATTCCTGTCAGTTAACCCATGTCTGTCCATCATAAATAAAATACTTCCAGTATAACCCTTTTCTCACATGCCACACCCTAACCACATTTCAATTATGTTTCTCTGAATACCGAGATCAAAGGCAGTGCTACTCAATTAAGGCAAACATGACATTATCTCCGTATCTCAAAGTCAATGGTTAGTCAAGCTGCCACTAAACATGTTCTAAGATTAAAAGGTGGAATAGATGGGTTAATCCCTCCACCACATCTATGGATATCTGCTTCAGGATCTGCTGATCCTTACTTACCCTGACAGGGGATCAACAGCAATGGAAGCTGGTTCCTTTAGTTCACTTTCAAACAAGACTTTCCTCTTGGTGCCATTGAAGTTTGCCACTGTAATACTTTTGCTGCCAAGGTCGGACCAGTAGATGTTCTTATAAATCCAGTCCACTGCGATGCCTACAGGCATCTGAACATCCTCTATTACCTTGGCATGGCTCGTACCTTCCTCCTGTTTATCCATCCGTGTGCTGAAAAACAGTGGCGTCCATCATTTATTTATTGTGCCATTGTGCTCATCTCTGGAGGCATTGTAAACATCTGGTGGACATCTTTGAGCTTTAATCATGACATGAGGTGGTCATTGCCTTAAAATTATGCATCCACATGTACAATTTCAAATCTACAGTAGTTACTTTGTCAACGCCTTTCCCTACACTTCTTCTTATTATTATTATTATTTTGATCCCGTGAGGAATATTTGGTCTCTGCATTTAACCCAATCGTGAATTATTGAAATACACATATTGAGGTGCAGCACACACTAACCCGGAGCAGTTGGCTGCCCGCTGCTATAGCAGCACCCACTTATACTATGAGAAGCACCACAGCATGACACACATTCCCTTACATTGAGCCATTTCTATGGTTTGGGGCTTCATAATTGTGCTCAATGTTGCATAACAAGGGTTCAGTGACATGAAAAATGTAAACTGATGCAAGTAATAATATGTTGACATTCATCTAATAATACAGCCCCCCCGGTACTGTAATCAGAAGATCCTGGTTCTATACACAGACTAATCTGTAAACCAGTCAGTCAATCCCTTCAGCATGGAAAGCCCATCATACAAAGCCCACCATATTAGCACATTGTAGGGCACACTGCAAGGCAAGAGGCTGAAGAAGGATCTGAATGAGAAATCTTTACACTTCTAGGATACAAGGATATTTTATTGTCTCATGCATAGAGATACTGTGTGTAAGAAATGCAATAGCAAGAAACTGCATCTGTTTGTCAATATAGAGTTACTAAATTGAAGGTGTGTGTGTGTCTACGTGACTAAGTACAATAAATTAAATAAATTGGAGGCGTGTGTATGTGTGTGTAAGTCTTATGTCTTTAGTCACCCATGAAAGGTGGGTGGGTGGGGGTCAAACTCACGTGAAGATGGCTTTCTGCCCCAGGTCTGCCCAGAAGATTCTCTGTTGATTGAAATCAGCATCCAAGGCCACAGTGTTCCTCAGCTGCTCCACGATCTGAGTATACTCTCGTCTCTCCAGGCCCAGCTTGCGGATGTCCCGCCGATTGGTGAAGATCAGACAGGGCTCCTTACCTGCAGGTACATGTGCCACATGAACCACAAGCATACAGTTTGTGTGCCAAGGGTTATTAAAATAAAAAAGGTTTATGCTGCATGATCCACAAAGCCAGAATGAAGGCCAAGGAAATCTGATTAACATTTAGATTACACTACATTACATATTTTTATCTTTAGGATAATTATTTAGTCAGAGAAGTTGACTATTCTTTTTTTATGATGAATGGGGCAGGATTTTGAGCAATGTTGCTGGGTGTAACAGGTTGGAATTATCACCCATGTCGAGATCTAGTCTGTATTATAGTTTTCTTTCACTTGGTACACTGCTACATGCTTGTCTGGTTTTTGGCTGTTTTAGGAGTTGGAGGAGTACGCGCATGGAGGACCGACGTTTTCGTTTTGATTTGTTCGCAGAAAATGAAACTTTAGTGCAGCACTCATTTTGAGTCAACACTATACACAAGCGATCTAGTCTGTATAATAGTTTTTCTTCAGTTGGTACACTGCTACATGCTTGTCTGGTTTTTGGCTGTTTTAGGCGTTGGAGAAGTATGTGCATGGAGGACCAACGTTTTCATTTTGATTTGCTTGCAGAATATAAAACTTTCACTGCAGCACTCATTTTGAGTCAACACCAACATCAAGCAGGTGTTCACCCCCACTGGCAACTACAAAACCTAATATCGATGTGAACATGCCAGAATGACAACATTCTGTAACAATACCCTTTAGATTTTCACAAAGTTGCCTTCTGTATCACTAGCTTTACATCACATCAAACATACCACAGAACACAACAAAGAAATGCCATTTTTGAAACCACTGCAAAGATGGCCAAGAGACAAATGGTTAATTAATCAGCATCACAAACACTATTTAAAAAGAAAACAAACAAACCAAAAAAAAAAAGTTCTCAAGTTACCCATTCACACGTGCGCGTGTGCACACACACACACACTATAGTACAAAAAATGATGGAAAATTGCTTTCTTGATGAAGCAGACAAGCCGCTCACTTTGCCCAAATTGATGCATGAAGCAACTAATTTCACAGCTTTATGGCATCTCCCAGTTGGACAATTTAAGCAATTATGGCAAACCATGACTGCCAAAAAAATACACCAGAGAGGTCTTTTAACATGTGGACATTGATCAGATACACCTGCTTCGCTGGGACACAGGAAACAGATGGGCACGGGTGAAGTACTGAAAAGGACTGGCTTTGACACCTGTGCAGAAGGCATGATGTTACTTACCGACAGCCTTGCAGACTCCTGTGGTGGGGTCCATCTGGTAGCCGCTGTGACACTCACACTTGTACCCTCCTTTCAGGTTAATACAGATCTGGCTACAGATCCCAGGGTTCTGACATTCGTTTATGTCTGTGAAGGGATGAAAGTACACAGTTAACTAAGGTTCATTCATGCTTACATTATCTTTGTGAAACAAGTAATGAATTTCACGTGAAGCTGCCTTGTAGACCTACTGACATTTCTTTGTTTTTTACTGACAGAACACGTTACCTCTGTGTAGCTGTAGAAAGTTCAGATTGGCCATAACTACATTTTGTTCTTTATCCATCATGTTGAGAGTGGGACTGTCAGTCAGGGGTGCGTTTCTACAAACCATCATTGGGTAACGATTGTAATTTCGATCGTTTGAACTGTCGCTTGCAAATTTGGTGTCTACAAGCATGGTGGGGGGACATTTATCCTTGGAACTAGCGTTTGTAAAGTTCAGTGGTCTGTTGAAAAGTTCGCTGTTTGCATCATGTCTATTTATCATGTAATTACAATGACAGGAAAACCCTTTTGTCTAACAGAGCATTGCAAAAATCCTTAGTCTGGATTCAAACAATCAATCTCAAAATAACAAGGCTACTTCTTTCCCTAGAGACTATTGGGTCTTAGCCAAAATGACAGCAAAGCATTATTTCAATGCAGTCAGAAAAACAATAACAAACACAAATAATGTTTGTAGTAAAATAATTACTTTTATGGCAGACTGAGTGCAGACTTTTTAAATTCACCAATTAACACCAAACAACGACAAACACTTGCAGTAATGTTAGTGAAATGGGCCAACTTTATCTCAACCAATAGTATTTCTCCCTGCCTCAGCAACAATGTCGTTCAAGCAAACTACCAATATGTGGTAACGCAAATAAGGCACTCCACTTTCTAGAGACCGTTATGAGTGGGTCGTTGTCTGCATCGTACCATCATCATTTAGCAATGACTGAGCTTACATTTGTATAAACATACCCCAGACTAGGATTATTGAGGAAGACGAATTTGAGAGATGCGTCACATTACCAGCAGTGAGTATATGAATATACAGAGACTGTGTGATTCTTAACACACACACACACACAAACACACACACACACACCTCCACAGGTCTTGCGATCAATGAGCTGTAGGCCAGGTGTGCAGTCACACTCATAACCAATCACCATGTCCCGGCAGATGTGAGAACAGCCCCCATTGTTGAGCAGACATTCATTGAGATCTACAGCAGAGAGAGGGAAACGTAATACAATTTGGAACCTGGTTAAATGTAGCCTACAGTATTTCAGGGTACATTTTTATCAAATCAACATGATGCATCACACATTCTTCGTCTCTAAGCAAAACTGCATGCATAATGAAAAAGACCTCCCCAGTGACCGACACAAAGTCATTCCTTAATACTGATATTGCAGCAATACATTTGATTTTGAATTCAGTTTGAGGCAATTTGAGTCAATTGAGCAGAATGGCTATTAAGGTCAATTCTACCCTGCTTTTGATGGACTTTACTCATTTCGTAAGTAAAACTCAACAAAATCATCCAAGTAACCTACTGAGTCCACTGTACATTGTTGATTTGAATGCCATGAAAACCAAGGGCTGCTGTGAACCCAAAAGGACCTAATCAAACAGGCCAAAGCCCAACCAAGTAATTTTAGGTTTCATATTAAAACTGAACGGGCAGCAGGAATACTGCATTTTGCTTATCAAAGAATGTTATTTTAAAAAAGGCTCTTTTTTATAATTGAAGAACAAAGTAGTGTGATTGAATTCAAGTGTAAAAGTCATACTGTGTCATGCGATTTTGTGTCAAATCAGGACACTGTCGGAATTATTACGAAACTTGGCATGCCGATTTTGTTATATGAGAAACCCACTAAACTAAATTTGCACATTTCTTGCCTCAATATTAAGGGAGATTCAGACAAATTAAGTTTGAATCAATTGGGACGGACACTATACCTTCGGCTTATTGAATCTCCTTTAATATAATGTAAGTCACACAGAAATGGTTCTTATAACGCTTGAAAGCTCTTTTCTCAGCTCTAATTTACACAAATATGAAACAATACCCTAAATGAAAGGTAGCCGAGTTAGTTCTTCAATTTTTAATATTTGGTCTCTAAAATCTGTGACAACAAGGTCCGAAAGTGTCCTGATTTGACATGGAATCACCCCATTAGAAGAAGATCCACACCAGATTTTGGAAAAATTCTGTGAACTCAGTGACATTAAGACTAATAAAAACTTAATTAGCCATTTTAGGGGTGAAGTGTCCTTGAGCATGAACGGTAAGCATTATGCCAAAATCTCTGTGCATAGCAGCAGAGGTGGTGGACTGCCTGGTAGAGATAGTATGTCCTTGAACCATTAACAACAAACACGCACCTATAAGGCAAATATTAATCCTGACTGTATGTAGGCCATGGACCAAAGACAGATTTGCCCCTTGGCTCAGCTGGTGTGCCACCTTAAAAAAAAAGGCCTCAAATGCCTGCCTGCGTCCTGTATAGCATGCTCTCTAACAACACAACCCGACTTGTGTTCGGCAAGCTGCCAAGTTGCTTCCACATTCCTTAAAAACCCCCCTCATAACTATTGATAATTCCCTGTTCCCCTTGCGTCGTTCATTTTTAAAGGCTTAACATTCTGCTAGCGCGACGGCTTTCTGCTCCAGTGGTAATGAAACAACAGTGCACCAACGTGGCAAACTCCCAGACTACTCACTGCACTCCTTGATGGGCTCGTCGCTCCAGTCAGGACAGTCTCGCGCCTTGTTGCACACCTTGCTCATTTCGATACACTCCCCGCTGCGACACTTGAACTTGTCTGGGCTGTTACACTGGGTCACTGTACGGACAGACAGGAAATATTGGGAATGATGTATTCTGCAATGACATGTAAGAGATAATGGATAATACGGCGTGCGTATATCACATTCAAGGTGGTGATAAGGCCCCGACTAGAATCCAGTGACTGTATACTGTAGGCTGCAATGAGTATTACAGTATATCAGATAAATATGTTTATATAACTGCTTGATCAAATTTCCTATTGTGATGCACTTTTTAAAACATGCATTATTTTTAGATAACTGCACACCTATGAAGAAGCTCCACTTTTCTGGCCATATTACACTTGCAAATCACTTCTTCATATGAAAAAATAAATAAATAAACAAAAAATCATGGGATACCATGATGAAATATGTATGGCAACTACAGCTAAGTACTCAAGTCTGAGCTGCAAAAACGTGATTTCAAAGGCAAACCAATATGGGTGTGTGACCTGACCCACTTCACACATCGACGACTTTTTACGCAACCTCAATTTTACTAAAACCACATTCAACCATAATTGGAGTTTGAAACAGGGGTGTGCCCATTTTATGTAAAAAAGACGATATAATATCTATCTATCTATCTATCTATCTATCTATACACACACACATATATCTATCTATCTATCACATATATTATAAAAAAATAATATACAAAATTATATATATTATAAAAAAATAATGAGAGAAATGAGTTTCCACTGAGCTTTGGTAGACTCTTTGGTAGACTCTAGCTGAGACACCAGGATTAGTCACTGACCAAGCACTGTGGCTGAAAGCGGAGATGGAGAAGGTGATTACTCACGGTTTTTACAGTTTACTTCGTCACTGCCATCTGTGCAGTCACGGACGCCATTGCACTGCCTGCTGCCGTGGATGCAGCTGCCATCCTCACACTTGAATTGGTCTGGCCTGCAGGTGCGGACAGCTGGAGAAAACAAACAGCAGTGAAGGTGGAACACACACACACACACACACACACACACACACACTGCTCCTGCACCTAAAGACCTCTCACACCACACACACTCTTAAACGCAGAGAAAACCCACAATATGGCCGTATGTTTGTTTTTGTTTAGTCATTTGTTTTTGGTTTCACTGCAGTCATTTGGGTCATTGCTGCAACTGCATGCATCTGCTAATAAATTCCAGGCAGTTACCATGGAAATCAATACAGCTACTGGAGCCACAGCACTGCGTCTATGTGTGCCCTCCTTCCATTCACATGTGGCGTTGAGAATAACATCTCCTGAGCAGTTGTTATGCTCCCAGCTGGAAGATGACCAAACATGACCTTTGGCCCCCGCTGGTACCTATTCTACTGACAACAGGACCTACTACAGCAACTCCTCCCTACTAAAGTGCTTGGTGCTCCTGGCGAGTCCATCTTCATTCAGTATTCAGCTACAGTCTTAATCTCACATAGCCTGGTGTTCAGGGAGTAGCTTAACCAGCTGAATCAGGTGTATTATTACAGGGATTAGACCCACTCAGTGGGTGGGAAAATCTTCTGGAGGTAACCTTTAAACTCTGCCACTGCCATTGCCACCGCCCAATCTCCCCCACCTTTCATATACACACCCAAGAGTGGCTGCAATTCCAAGACTACCACGAAGGCTACATTACTGAAGCATTCTGTTCACGCTGAATAATATGCAGCATTTATTTCGCTATAATCAACACATCCAAAGTAATTAGAGCATTCTAAATACTAAAACTATTTTTAAGTGGTACAAACGGAATCCCATAGTGGCTGCAGGTCCCCTGAGGACTTACGGCAGTTCTTCTCGTCGCTGCCGTCCTTGCAGTCAGAATCACCGTCGCAGCGCCACTTCCTGTGAATGCATTCGCCTGAGCTACACTGGATCTCGCTGGACGAGCACTTGGCTGGCGGCGTGGGCCGGCCGCAGCGCTGCGGGGCCTCGTCTGACTGGTCCTGGCAGTCTACGTCATCATCGCACACCCAGTTGCCCGGGATGCAAGTGGCGTTGCCACACTGGAACTCGGTGGGGCCACACGACGACGGTGGGCAGTCTTGCTCGTCACTGCCGTCACCGCAGTCATCCTCGCTGTTGCACACAAAGTTGGCCGAGATGCAGCGACCACTGGCACAGGTAAACTCCAGGGGAGCACAGGTAATGTTGCCTGATCAAACCACCATAGGAAGATGTGTCAAACTTTAAGAATACAAAAATTATAATAGAAATACATTTTAAGAATGTGCATACATCTTCAACAAAAAAACAAATAGCATATATGTTATCTGTTGGGATGTATGTATGTGTGTTTTCTGTGAGAGAATGCTTCCTTCCACCACAGCAAGTGCTGTCCATGTTTAATCAACTACACAAGCTACAATGAGCACTTCACAGGTGCCATACTAAAAAAGGGAAGACTATGCAAGTCTATGTATAAGTGACAGAACTTAAAAGCAGGAGTCGGCGTGAAATAATATCCATGACATTTGCCTTCACACAAAAGTCAGGGAGGAATAAATGGCATCTTGTTAAGAGATGATATCTAATGTCAATTATGTTACTAGGGTCCAAGCTCAGAATAGACTAGTCATGGACCCTCTTCAGATGGCAGACTTGCCACAGAATTGCTCATCCTCTCCGTTGTCACAGTCCCTCTCTCCGTCACACTTCCAGGAGACAGGAATGCACTGCGTGGAGCCGGCCCCACAGCTGAACTCGTTCACACGACACGTCCGGGTATCTGTAGAACCAACACACAACAGCTGCCATCAATTAATACACCATCCATTCAATCAAGCAATTACTCACTCATTCATTCATTCCATCCACCCATTCATTCATCATCAACATCCACTTATTCATACGCTAACATTCATCCCTTCATTCCGGTGTCAGGAATGATCTGCCTCGTCTCCACAGAGGTATGCGTTACACTAATGTTCAGTGGCAGTAGCATCAATGCACTTTTAAAGGGCTTTTAAGAGCACTGGATTGGACTCAGATTAAAAAGGGGCCCCACGTCACCTTACAACCTGAGGACGTGCAACAGACACGCACACACACACACACACACACACACACCTCTTTCACTGTCTGCGTTCAACACATGCCACAAGCTATTAGTGAACCGAGAATGCTTAAAGCTCCAGGGATCATAATGCCACCCTTCTGAGGCAAATACAGCCATGCCTGTGTAGCCTGAGAGCAGTTTTACACAGTCAGCTGGGAGTACTTCCTCCCCTTCATTCCAGGATAGAAAACATATTGAGTGAGGGAGAGTCATTGTGGTGTCCTATCATAATAGTTTTATGTAGCCATTAGTCATAATGCAAAGCAAACATGCCAGAAGACTAGCAGGTCCAGACAGTCAAGTTACGCCGTTGAAAAAAAAAGGGAAGAGGCCTCAGGAAATGGTCAAGTTACAAATTTTTCTTCAACATGACTGGGAAATAAATAAGTCAAAGTTCTTCGTAACTGATGATGAATCGGAAAGCACACCCCACCTACGCAAGCAAGCGTCTTTTCTCCATTTGTTGCTGACAAACCACTACAATAAACCATGTGGCGACCATCTAGTATGAGGTCTTATAGAGTGTGTCCACATGTGCCAACAGATCAATAAGTTAACTGTGGACGCAACAAGTAGCTGTTCAGAGAACACACACACGTGCACACACACACACCCTAAAAAACTTCCAAATCATGAATCAGATCTGTGGCCAAATCCTAATTCCCCACCTAAGCCCTGAACTTTGAGACACCCATTAAGCCAAATGTTCCACTTCTCACCATGAAGTAGCAGATGATTATAGTAAGGTTAGCGCTCCCAGAGGAACCAGTGTAATCTGATCTGTTGCACTGCTGGTCTAGCGCCATCTCCAGTGGCTGGGCACAGCTGTTGCTTTTCCACAGCCAAAGGGCTGACCGTGTGATCGCCCCCCAGGGCTCAGACTCCTTTTGTACACGCGATAATGCACGTTTGTCAGAGCGTAAGTTTAACCCAAACAGTTAGCATAGCACACAGGCAAAATACAAGCAGACAGCATTCCCTTAGGCCAATTTAAATAAAATCAATAGTCAGCAGTAAGAGAATACAGAGAGGCAGTAGCCTCTTCAAGACAAGATCAAGATGGATGTATGGTTGAAAGACCCAGGTGGATTTTAAAGAACACACCCCAAGCTAATAGGACTGGACCACCCCTGAATGTTGTGCAAGCAGAGTAGCTCACTGCTGGGATGAAATGATACATGATTAATACGGTTATTCCTTGGACTCTCTCGGGCAGGCCAACAGCAGTAATGCCCACTTGGTACAAACAAGCCCACAAACAAAAACAAACAAACAAAAGTGAAGCAGAAGCATAACTCACGGCACACTTCGATGCTCTCATCAGAACCATCTTCACAGTCGGGCTCGCCATCGCAGTGCCACCGCTTGGGGATGCACTGACCATTCCGACAGACAAAGTCCACCTGCTCGCACGTCTTCCGAACTGCAACAATAAAACAAAAAAGGTAGACACAGTATTTAAATTATGATCATAGGATACAACACATGTGTATTCATATAATCTCAATTAAAAAGATTCAAGTTAGAGAGTGTGAATGCATATATAATAAATCCATGTTTGAATGCACACACACATACACACACACACTTACTTCCTTTTTCTGGCCTCAGATAACAAACACACGGAAAAACACAATGTAGCCTACACACACACAGACAAAACCCTCCCAAGCATTAGTCTTCTGAATCACAATGAAGGAAAACAAAGGCGTGAAGTGTCACAAACCCTTAAACCCCCGATCTGAAATCAGGATAAACATGTTCAGTTTGTGTTTTGCATCTGAGTCATCAAGACCTCAGAGCAACAACTGGTGCCTAAGCCGCCCTTATGCCAACATCCTTTATGAGCTGTGAGCCTCACAGTCAGAGGCCAAATTAAGTCAGACTCGTCTGTTTCAATTCCACACTTCAACCTCGCAAATCTCTTTTCCCGGGACCCGTGGGCACCGTCACAAAACAGTGGATTTGCACAGACATTATCTTTGTTCTGAGCATGTTCATTTCACTGCTTATTCCTTCTGTAGGCAGTGCTTTGTTTATCAAGGAGAGTAATTAATTTCAGGGTAATTTACCAAGGTAAACACAGATTTGAATACACAATAACTGTATTCAACGAGGTCTGTAGAAGTAACATGGTGTCTATGCTTAGATTGGTATGGAAAATATGAGGTCAACTTTTCTGAATGGCAGACGGCAAACAGCCGTAAGGCAGGCAGCCAAAGTAACTGGTCGCGCAGGCCAGCACCAGCACCTGATATTTACACCTGCCAAGTGTAGCGGAGGCACCCTGGGCAAGGGCACTGAAGTTAACACTGGCAGGCAAACTTAGAGGGGCACTGTGCCTTCTATACGGGTGCCCGGATTTGCCTCCCCCGCCACACATGCTTTTGTGTATGGAGAGCAATGCTCAGAGGCCATTCTGACCAGACCTGTGGCTGGAATGATAATAAGTGTCAGGAGATCTGCCATCGATCAGTATTCACAGTGCAGGAGGGACACTAGGAGACTAGAGCTAAAGGGAGGGGAATCATGGAAACAACTTTTCCCAGTTTCATCCCAAATACAAATACCGCAGTAGCCATTACTTACTAGCTTTTCTTTTTTCAAATGTACAGTCAATGTACAGTCTACACACAGTATCTACTAACAGAAATGATAAATAGGATGAATTATTGCCGACGATAAGAGCAAATTCACAATTTCACACAAATGCCCCACATCTGCATTTCAAAGACTTATTATAAAAGGATCTGCAGTATTGTGAGCAAAGTGGTGTTGACACCCTATAACAATTTGATAGAACCAGCTGAGCAGAGACCTTGAATCTGCATAGTGCAGGATCAAAGCTGGTTCGAGCAGCAGTTCTCTTTCACACACACACACTGCATGCAAGTCTCTAGTGACCACTGCACTGGTGCACAGAGACATATCTGCAGAGAGAGAGAGAGAGAGAGAGAGAGAGAGAGAGGGAGGGAGGGAGGGAGAGAGAGAGAGGGAGGGAGGGAGGGAGAGAGAGAGAGAGAGAGAACACATTTCCATGTGTTGTGTCTCCATATAGGCCTATGTTAATATTACTTGAGATAAAGGCCTTAGTAAAACACATCAAGGTAGAGGCCTGGTAGGATTTCAAAGCAATACAGCAGATATGGGGTTGCCAACATAGCTGACCATTTTTAGTCAAATTTAAACTTTAAGAATACTAAAATAAAGTTTGAACAAAAAAAGGGTTAAATTGTACAGATGTGTAAATTAGTCCAAATAATCTTTCTTGAAAAAAAGCAAAAAAAAAAAAAAAAATGCTTTTGCCAGTTTGGGAAGACCCACACTTTTGCAAGGTCACATGCTCACTTTGAAAAAGGGGAGTCAAACTCTCAGCGGAAGCCCAGTCAGTCAGTCAGTCAGCTGATCTTTACTCAACACGGTGGACAGCATCCAAGGCAAAAACAACCAGCTGCAGTTTGACGTTTCTCACAGCAGGCAGTTCAACACCACCCATGTGGATTCCTTCCATCAAACACACACACCCTGCATTTTGTTTCCTTCTCATTTCAGTGCCAGACTCTTCCTCCTTCCTTCCATATTCATTCATCCCTTCTTCCTCCCCCAGCCTAATTTCCCCTCCCTCTTCCTCACCCTCACCCTCCTCCTCCTGTCCCCAGACTCAATCCATGACCCAGAAAACACATAGATGGAAGATGTGTTCATCCAGATGTGAACCTCTGCACTGATGCCATTTTTAGCACTCGTTTAACATCCAGGAAGAACATGGGATTTGGGGTTTGGTTCACGTGAGTGTGTGAGAGACAGAGTGAGTGAGTGAGAGAGTGAGTGTGTGTGTGTGTGTGTCACTATCAAACTACAGGGCTGGTGATGTACACAGGGACATCACGCTGATCTGTCAATACAGTGCTCACTTGTGACACAGGTGCTGAGCAGCTCGATCGAGCAGCCAAGCAGAAAACCCTGCAGAGAGTCAGGAGGGGCAGGAAGGGTGGGGGTCTAGCTGCCTGGAGCACACGGCCAAACCTGTAATGACCTTCTGTTACAGTTGGTGAGTGGAGTGGGGGATATTTCTTGTGTATAGTAGCAGATGTGGTGTGTGTGTGTGTGACAGTTTTTTTTTCTAACGTACTTAAAAGGAGAGGGCGAGAGAGTGAGAGAGTGTGCATGTGCGACTCACCACAGGTGTTCTCGTCGCTGCCATCGGTGCAATCCTCGTCTCCATCACACTTCCACACGGAGGGGATGCAGCGGCCGTTCCCGCACTGGAACTGCGAGGGTTCGCACCGTGTCTGTGTCCCTGAGGGAGGTCAGAAGAGACGAGATGAGACAGAGGCGACCCAGTGACTCAAGTCGGATTACCTCCACACAGACACATTGAAAATATCAGACACAAACCCCATTGACTGCAGAGTTAATGTGCTGTAGGCTTGTACAGTCTCCATAGGACCCAACTGAACAATGAACAATGAGTGAAAAGATGAAGACAATGACTCCATTATTAGGGACATTGGGGCTTCACCGGGACATCACCTTCTAGTTATATATAGTGGAACAGATTCCACTAGCTTTAGATTTTGTGGATTTTTACCTATGGTTACAGCCTTATAATAGTGTAAATCCAGTTAAGACTTATAGCTGTTGATTATATTTGAGAAAATTAAGCATCACCTGTCACAAATATATGCCATTT
>JAVQKI010300765.1:0-7500 GCA_036025975.1 Nematalosa erebi
TAAAGTATTATCACAGAGTTTGTGTTTTACTGAAACATTCAATAAGTTATCTTAACGTAGTGGAAGTGGTTTGGGAATGAAATAGAAGGTTCAAGCATTGTTTTTGTTTTTTATTGTTGAAATGGTCCATAGCCTAGTGTTAGATAAAAAATTGAGCAGCACCAGTGAATATTTTTTTTCATTGTTAAATGCCGAGACTCCAGGTAATTTACTGTTCAGAGAGTAAACAAAAAGTGTCAGTCTTTTGTAAGTCTCATTGCTGCCCCCTGTCTGCAGTGGTGGTGTACTTCGGCAGCCGTCGGGAGGGTGAGAGCTGGGCCTGGGCCTGGGTGATCAGTACGCGTCTGGCCCGCCACATCGGATACCTGGAGCTCATCCTCAAACTCATGTTTGTCAACCCACCTGAGCTGCCTGAGCAGACTACTCGAGCTCTACCTGTCAGGTATGTGAAACACACATGCACACGTACACACATGCGCACACGGACACAAACAGATGTATAGGCAGTTTCACTCACATCTGTGGAGATGGTAAAAGCACTGCCGGCCGTTCAAAATGATGTCAGCTGCAAACTACACACACACACACACACACATATATATATATATATATATATATATATATATATATGTATATATATATAAACACACACACAAAAAAAAACTCCTTGGTGAACATGCTTATAGACTAATCTGACACAGTGATGGAGATGCTCTTGTGTGTGTGCGTGTGTGTTCTTTTGTCAGGTTCCTCTTTACAGACTACAACCGTCTGTCGAGTGTGGGCGGCGAGACATCCATGGCGGAGATGATCGCCACGCTGTCAGACGCATGCGAGAGGGAGTTTGGCTTCTTGGCCACCAGGCTCTTCCGTGTCTTCAAAACCGAGGACTCTCAAGGTAAGTCTGGGCCTCGTGGGATATCCTGTTGGCTCAGATAGTGAGGGATTGATTGATGGACACTTGCACTCTTGCAGTTGAGTATGTAATGTTGAAAAGAGTGCCTAAAGTAAACTTTCTTGTGTTTTATAAATATGAAAACATATTTTTCATTTTGTCATGAGGAATAAATCAACGCTTGTTGCGTTCTCACCTGTGTTCTCAAGGGGACCACTGGGTCAAATAAGGAGAGTTGAGAATAAATTAAGCAGAGATTATTTTGAGATCTGAAAATTAGACTTGGACTCAGACAAGAGCAAGGCTGTTCCGCAGCTGGGAAAAGGCCCTCCTTTCTCAGACGAAGTCCAGTTTAAGTCCAATCAATTAAGATCTCTAAATACTGTTTCGTCTCAATCTGTTTAGGAGTTTGGTAGAACATCCATCGGAGTGGAACATTTCATCACAAATTGTATGTTGGTGATAGGTTAGAAGAGATGGGGGGGTCTGATATTTGAGTTTTCAATTGACTTTGATGAATTATTTTATTTACTTCCTTAGTTTAATTTCCACGGATCTGTCACATACAGAGCTTTTGAGCTCTGCAACAGATGCAAGGAAGACTTGTCTGACAGAAAAGTTCTCTCTGGCCCACTCACTTCTATCTGTCTGTCTATCTGTTTTTCTGTCCATCCATCCATCCATACATCCACACATTACACATCATCTCATCACAATGTGTTGTCTTCTTTCTTATCTTTTTCCCCCAACCCAACCCCAACCCCACTCCACACCTCTAGGGAAGAAGCGCTGGAAGAAGACGTGCTGCATCCCGTCCTTCCTCATCTTCCTCTTCATCCTGGGCTGCCTGATCACGGGCATGACGCTGCTGGCCGTCTTCCAGGTGGACAAGGATCAGCAGACGGTGAACGCGGTGCTGGTGGCCATGGCCAGCGTGGTGGGCCTGGCGCTACTGCTCAACTGTCGCACCTGGTGGCAGGTGGCCGACTCGGTGCTCAACTCGCAGCGCAAGCGCCTTCACAGCGCGGCCAACCGCATGCACAAGCTCAAGAGCGAGGGCTTCATGAAGGTGAGGCGTCTGATGGGCGTCACACACACACACACACACACACACATACACATATATGCACTCAGACATGCATACACACACACACATTGATTGCATGCATAAGCTTAAGAGTAAGGGCATTGTGAAGGTGAGGCATCTACGGGATCACACACACAGACACACACACGTTCGCATGTACATATACACACTGTAACATACATACACAATACACAAACACAGACACTGCATGCACAAGCTCAAGGCAGGGATTCATGAAGGTGAGGAAGGGACCAGAGGCAAAGAAGTAGATCCCTGTATAGTCCAATATTGCGATGAAACACACACTCTCTCTGTCACAGACACACACACACATACACAGATAAACAAACCTTCATTTTAGCCTTTGCTATACTCTTGTCCTCTAGGTGCTGAAGAATGAGGTGGAGCTCATGGCTAAGATGGCCAAGACCATTGACAGCTTCACCCAGAATCAGACACGTCTGGTAGTCATCATTGATGGCCTGGACTCATGCGAGCAGGACAAAGTTCTGCAGATGTTGGACACGGTGAGATCCCCAGACCTTTTGCTCTTGAAAGCATTTGAATGGTCAAACCTGTCAAAAAGTTTTTTTCAGAAGACAAAACGCAATGTTTTTTTTGTTTTTTTTAGATAATATGTCCTAGATCTCCATCTCTGTTAATTAGCAGCAACCATATTTGTCTGTAAAATCAGGCCAATGTTATGCTGCGTGAGTCGATAAGAGATAAAAACGAGACGATAACTGTCTCCATCCTCATTCCTCTCTCCACCCTCCCTGGTACCCATAATCAGAACAAGTGATTGTTTGATCCCTAGTCTAGAACCTGGTGAAGTGAGGAGATGCTCCTCTAATAGACTTAGCTATAAACTCACAGGCTTATTTGCCTGTCCCCACAAGTGATTTGGCCATCATGCGCATAATGTCATAATGAGTCATCTGTCTTGAACCCTGTCTGAGGACGAACTTGTTTAAAGGGCCTTTTGTTTTGAGGTTAAATCAGCAGTGGCTCTGGAATTATAAACCTTAGTTATCTATAGACCTTTACGGCCACCATTTGTCTTATAACAGTATTGATCTTGATCTCATGACAGTATATACCTTTGAGAAGATCCTTGTTTTAGGGCCATGACAAACCTAATATGTCAAAAGCCTTAGTTGAAGGGATATTTTTGAGCTGTTATTGCCTTAAATGATTTGTGCCACATTTGACAATGCCAGTCAGTCACACGGTCTGTCATGTCATGTGAGATCAATCTTGTATTGTTTGTGCCCTTTTTAAGTGGACTTAATGTTCAGATTAGGCAAAGTCTGAAATAGCTGTCTGTAAACAACGACCACGATATGTTTGATTTTTTTTTGTTTTGTTTTGTTTTATTTTTAAGTGATGTGTCAAGTGCTTTGTTTATTTCGTTGTTTGTTTGTTGATTTGTTTACTTAATTGACCTTATCTGTTTTATCCCTCTTCCCATCCAGGTGAGGGTGCTCTTCTCCAAGGGTCCCTTCATCTCCATCTTTGCCAGTGACCCGCACATCATCATCAAAGCCATCAACCAGAACCTGAACAGCGTGCTGCGCGACTCCAACATCAACGGCCACGACTACATGCGCAACATCGTGCACCTGCCCGTCTTCCTCAACAGCCGCGGCCTAAGCAGCGCCAAGAAGATGTGTGCCCCTGCCAATGCGCCTGCCAACGGGGATGCAGGCAATGCTGATGGTAGGGCCTAGGACAGATTCGACACAAAACCAGGCAGAATAAAAATGGGCAAACAGGAAAATATATCCAAAAAGTAAAGAACAGCAAATAATTGGTGATAATAATAGTATTTATGTTAACTAATGTTACATATTATTGTACGGTTCTCCAGAATGCTCTGGGAGGTTCCATTCAATGGCAACAGGTTTTTAGCTTATCGCATTTGAACTTCATTGAAAGTGGAAGCAGATGGTTGATCAGTTGCATTCTTAAGAATGTTTCAAGTTCAAGTTGCGTCACAAACTATTTGTTTATCCACGGTAGCCATGAAACGATAACAAATTAAATTTAAAAGACGATTGTGTAAATTTTTTTCTCGTCATCTTGGCTAATGGCCGTATAATAAGCGTGATAATGTATCGTCTGCCAGTCATTACAGCATCGTCCTCATATGCGACGGTGTCTGGTTCAGCCTGTCAAGACTTATTTTCCTATAATGATTGACGGACAACACATTCATCAGGGATCTTAAATAGTGTAGTAATACAAGTCAAATACTTTAAAGTTATGAAAAAAAAAACATGATTGATTAATTGAATTGAATTAATGATTGAATTAATTGAATATTTAGAAATCTACTTTTAAAATGTTAAATGATGCAAGTAAAATCAGTAATATTCTTAAAAGCAGTAGGTTTGTTTCCCATCATTGCCCTGCCTCTTCTTTGGTGTTATTATGGAATTTGAAGGTGATAAGTAGTTTAGCAGTGAACAGAGGGTAACACCATTTCTACAGCATTGACTGATGAGACATGACCCAGACTGTCTGACCTCAAAAATGATTTGATGTGTTGGCCGTGTGAGTGGCTGAGAGCTTAGATTACCAGCTGAATCACTTTAACATTGACTTTCAATCTGACTCAGTTTGTCTATCACAAACGCTCTCTCTTTCTTTCTCTCTCTCTGCCTCTATCTGTCTATATCCATCTATCTTCCTCTGCCTAACATTCTTTTTGTCTATGTGTCTGGTGATTTCTTGATGCTTGTGTCTGTAGGTTGGCATGAGGAGCTAGACAGGAAGCTGTCTCAGCACAGTTTGGGCGAGATGGCCAAGTTTGGCAGCAAGACCACACTCAACCGCAGGGTGAGCTCCCACGCCCAGACACACACACACACACACACACACACACACACACACACACACACACACACACTATCGCATTGATACTGGATCAGACCACACTAATGGAGTCTCTCAGAAGAGCCAATGGGTACATTAGCGGAGCCATGACCCTTTGGTAGCAAAGCCCAGGCTTTAGATGTTGGGAATAGTACACGAGACTGGAGCATTGTTATTATTGAATCAACTAATCAGCATGGTCACCACTCATTTATTAGGCCAGAGCCAGCCTTTTGATCTCAGACAGGGGATAATTCCTCTCCTCGGGGCCCAGGAGTGCCTCTCTTTTTCTTTGTGTGTGTGTGTGTGTGTGTTTGTGTTCCTGCGTATGTGAAAGCAGATGCATTGTCGGCTTCTTTTTCCCTCTTGTAAAAGTTACCTCATGAAATATTCTAGGGTTTCCCAGTACCATTGTTAATAACCAATTAGCTACTTAGGTGATTAGAAATGGGAGTAATTCCCAACCTCATGCCTCCATCACTGTGCCTTTGTAATATTGAAGGTTGTGAGTTGGTGTTGTGATGAGTTCTGTTGACCCAGCAGCGGCCCATGGTTCATGTGTTTATGTGTTTGTGTTTGTGTTTGTGTTTGGGTGGGGTCAGGACACATACCGGCGTCGTCAGATGCAGAGGAGCGTCACCAGGCAGATGAGCTTCGACCTGACCAAGCTGCTGGTCACCGAGGACTGGTTCAGTGACATCAGTCCCCAGACCATGAAAAGGCTTCTCAACATCGTCTCTGTGACAGGTGAGAGAGAGATAGAGAGAGGGAGGGAGAGAGAGAGAGAGAAGGAAAGGAAAGTAAACAATGATGCAATGTAAAAAATAAATAAATAAATAAACAGAAAACAGTCAACAGAAGTATTTCGTACATGGGTTTATGGAATATCAGTGACCATTTTGCATTATTTAGTTACAAATGTAACCTCTGTAATGGATTCCCTTGCACCAAAAACTGGTGTCCTTGTTGCCTAGGTCGTCTGCTGCGGGCCAATCAGATCACATTTAGCTGGGATCGTCTGGCCTCCTGGATCAACCTGACGGAGCAGTGGCCCTACCGCACCTCCTGGCTCATTCTTTTCCTGGAGGAGACCGAGACCGGCATCCCAGACCAGGCCACACTCAAGAGCATTTATGAGAGGTGTGTGTGTATACACACACACACACACACACACACACACACACACACACACACACACACACCTACCTCTCGTTCCTGAGTAGGGCCTGAGTAAGTAAGTGAGTGAATGTAAGGGTGAGTGTTTTTTTTGGGTTACATCAGCAGAGCAGAGTCAATATGAGTGAGTGTGTGTGTGTGTGTGTGTGTGAGTGTAGGCCCTACTCAAGAGCTTTTATTCATGTATACACACACACACGCACACGCACACTCACAATCACAAACTCGTTTAGGTCCTATTCAAGCATTTATTTGATATACACACACATACACAAACAAATGCTCACAGATGCAGCACAATACAATAATATCCCATGGCACAGACAGAGATCCAATAGGCAGAATACACATTGGCCATTCATTGTTATTCAGTGTTATTTGCACTAATGCAAATACAATTCAAATGAGATTTTGCTGACATGTGAAGTTTGCATGACCTTCATTACTGAGTGGCTCTAACTTTTCTGATGAGCTTTTTACCAAGGCCCCCAGAATTAGTCCTAATTGTTAATTATAATGACTTGAGCCTGCAATTGCACTCAAACATTGGTCCAGATTTCCTGTAAACAGTGACGATTAAGATGCCCTTTTGATGCAGGCTGCTTGTAAGACTAATTTCCTCCCATTGTGTTTGCAGTCATCATTGCTGCGGTTTAATTACGCTAATCCTCTGGTATATTTCCATTTCTGATGGAATTTTAATGATACCACAAAATGTTTTTTCAAACAATGAAGAATTGTTATGCCAATATAATGACGCAAAACATAGCCTAGTTTGTAATTAATTTTTTGACACAGAATTAAAAATTATTTCCATTCAGTACGCAGTTTTCAGAACTAAACTGATCCATTAATTAACCCATAACATCCAACATAATATAGTTTCCCCTTTGTCTACAAGGACACACATTTCAATGACAGGCTGCCAAACTCTCCAAACTTAATGTACTTCAGAGGTCAGCCACCAGAATTCGTTTTCCTTTTTCTTGAGAAGAGAGAGCAGAAAAAAATGCAATAAAAAAAAAACCCTGGTTTATATTTAAGGAGAGGGTTTATACAGAAGTTGAAGTCGAATTTCCGGAAAAGACCATAAGTCTTTCTAAGTGAAGCCAGCTGACTTTAGTTCTGTCAGTACTTGAAGTGGCGGACAATCCAAGCAGCTTTGTGTTAAAAAAGGCGCTAGCAATCTCACCATGATATGTTGACCCTGAACAGGCATCCCATAATGCTCCTGACTCCTCACCCACAATTCCCCTGTTCAACCCTGCCTTTCTTCTGTGGTTCAAGAACAACATGGGGGTCCCAAAAAGTAGAGCTGGGGGGGAATGTCCTCTGAACCGCCAGATCCTGCTGGCTGTCAGTAAAGCACAGGGGTCTCCGTGTTTCTTCTGGAATATTCTGTGCGCGCCGTTCATCTCCTCTGTCAAACACACACAGTCAGGGCTGAGATGTCAGCCAGACCTCA
>JAVQKI010300765.1:12500-23526 GCA_036025975.1 Nematalosa erebi
CTTAACATAGCCCCACCCCTCCAGACCTGCCTGAGGTGCGCTCCAGCCTCGATCCAGAGCTGGTTTTAGGGTTGTAGTGAAGGGGTAGGAGGGTCGATCTCCAGGAGGATGCCTTACCACCCCTGTGGTCTCTGGCAGTGAGAGACGTGTTGGCTGTCTAGTATCTGAAGTCAAGTGCAAAGCTGCTATATTGACCAAGAACAGTGTGGACTAAAGCTAGTGTGTTTTGACATTAACACACCCAGCGTGAATCGTAGTGTAGGCTGATCTCGCTGGTTCACAGACTGCATAAGGGAGTAAGTCAAGACCTGGACTGATCCATTTTCCTGAGAGGATTCTCCCCATGAAGTCCCCTGAGGTCCTGGTATTGACTTAGTCTCTGGTTAAGAGCGCAAACTGCATGGGTTGCATCTTGTCACAAAAAACAGACACAATAGGAAACCTGCATTGTGTACAGGAAGACTCAACAGTGTTGATGTTTTTCTTGTCGTTCTCTTACAAAAATCACATAAGATCAAACATCTGAATTACAAATTAAATATAGCATTGAAGTTATGGTTTTTGCTGCTTATTGTACATACAAATTCTGAACTGCATGACTAGTAAATGGTATAACACTTTTGTGTCCATAGAGAATGTTACAGTAGCAACCAACCCTTCACCATGTGGTGTATTAGTCGTACACAGTGTGCATTTCTCATTGTGTCTGTTAGTTATTACAGACAAGGTGTTGCCTTTGAGTTTCCTCAGAACAGGATTGTATACATACATGTTTAAATACAGAAGCATCTAGAACTTAATGTTAGCTGACTAACACCCTTCTTATTCTTACATTGCTGCTGTTTCTCTCTCTACTTTTTTTCACTCCGACACTCAATTAATCCATCTTCTCTTCTGTAATATAAGGTAATTCTGGAAAGCCGACAAACCATTTGACCTTCATCTTGATAGTTAATTACATTAGGAATGCTGATATATGCTAATATGGGAAACTCTTACAGCAAATGCATGTTGGGAGAATATATCCATGAATTGCAAGTACTGGATTTGATTGTTTGTGTGTGTGTGTGTGTGTGTGTGTGTATATGTGTGATTATCAGGGTTCTGCGTCAGTAGTGTCAGGAACACCAGGCATCTTGCTGAGCTCAATGAACACCGATGCTGTGTGCGAGCGCATTAAAATCATGGAAGGGATCGACCAGAGCATGCTGGCCCAGTACACGGCCACCATTAAGAAGGTATTGCGTGTGTTTCAGTGTTTGTGTGTGGTGTGTGTGTGTGTGTGTGTGTGTGAAGGTGTGGTGTGTAAGACTGAGTTTGTGAGGATTGGTTAAAGTAAACTTCCATTTACTTTAACTGAATTTAAACATAATGGGGGAAGATACTAAAGTGTGTGTGTGTGTGTTTGTGCACCCAGGCCAACGTCAACGGCAGAGTTCTGTCTCAGTGCAACCTGGACGAGCTGAAGAAGGAGATGAACATGAACTTTGGTGACTGGCAACTCTTCAGGGGAATGGTGAGTCTGACATCCCTACCTTTGACCCTTTGAGTCTGACCTCCTAACATTTGATACAAATTACAATGAAGCCTGTTAATATAGTACTGTGTCTGTTTATTCCCATATAGAAAAGTTGACAGGAATTATACAAAACATAGATGGTGACTTTTATGGTTCTAGGTTATTTATGGTTCTAGGTTATAAGACCCCTGATAAAAATCATTCTACCAAATATTTTTGTCTCAACTTTTAAAGCATCAACTTCATTTTGAGATCTGATATACTGTACCATGGCACCCCCCATTGGTGACACACCTACTGTGGTCTCTTGTACCCTCCACACAGGTGATGGAGATGCGTCACGTGGAGAGCCAGGTGCTGCAGGAGGACGCATGCAGCGAGCAGGGCAGTGTTATGGGTCACCCCGACCCTGCGGTGAGGCGCGCCACCGTCCCGCCACACGCCGGAGCCGGACACCACGACATGTACAGCTTCAACCTCAGCTTCGAGGAGCTCAGCAATGTGGGACTGGATGAGCCGCCCCGCCAACCCATTCCGCCGTGGACTGTGAGTACTTCCTGCTTCCTGTTACAGCCTCATCTCTTCCTGGTGCTCCACCTTTCATAGTTCAGAGTTCCATATACTGTTTGTTTTTGTGGCACAGAACAGATGAGATTTCACTACATACATACAGTATTAAAATTGAAATGCGTTGGAAGTGATCTAGTACCGAAGTGTACTAGAGGAGGGCGCTATTTAATCAGTGTCAGCAATGGATAATGAAGGAATTCTGTGGATAATAAGATGGTGATGCATCAAAATGAATTTGAAGTTGTCATTGTTACTTAGTCGAATATGCACTAGACTCGTAGTCCTACTTGATAAACAACACTAGAGAGTACGCAGTATTAGGTGTACATTGGTGTTGGTAGACTCTTAGTTCTCTAGGTAATTAGTTGGTGTAAAGTCAGAATTTGAGTTTGAAGAGTTTGAAGCTGTTAAGCCCCTCTGTTTATAGGGAACAAGAACTGCTTGGTGTTATCTTAAACTTCTGGAACTTTCTTTCTCTCTGTTCTATGTAGGCCACCACCCACCGCACACCAAGCATGTCTAGCCTGAACTCCCAGGAGTCCTCCAATGACATCTGCAAGCTGACGGACAAGCAGCAGGCCGAGTACCGCAACGCCTACCAGGAGTATATTGCCCAGATGGCCCAGATTGAGAGCGCCAACATGGGGGGTGAGAAGACAGCGCCGCCGCACCCCAGCCAGTTTGCGAACTCTGGCTCCGCCGAAGACAAACTCAAGGACAAGGTCTCCAAGCGAGGGGGTGGGAGTGGTGGAGGAAGCAAGGGGTCATCGGACACAACTGACTACAACGGCTCTGACGCCGCGCCGTTGGATCCGATCACGGAAGAGGACGAGAAGCTAGACCATGGCTCGTCTCGGAGCCTGCTGGGCCGGAAGAGCTCCATGGAGCGAAACGAGAGGGGTGGGTTGTTCCAGGGTGCTGCTGACCTTAAGATGAAGGCTGGGGCGGTCGGCAGCGGGGGCCTGCGCTACCAGAAGCTGACCAGCGATGACGAGGAGTCTGAGGAATCCGACCAGGGCCCGGTGCCGAAGCCGAGCGCTGGAGGGCGCCCCGATGGCCAGAAGGCCGCATCATCAACAGTGGCATCTGGCGACCCGAAGGCGAAGGACTACCTGTCCGACAGCATGCTGGACAAGAAGGACTCGTCCGACTCCGGCGTACGTTCCAGCGAGAGTTCGCCCAACCACTCTCTGCAGGATGAGGAGGCGGACCTGTCACAGCTGGAACAAGCAAATCTGATTGAGCTGGACGAGGATGGCCTGGCACGCAAGCGCGGTAGCGGCACCACCGCCGCCGGCGGTATTCCCAGCAGCCTCAGCGGCCTGCAGGACCCGGCAGTGGTGCGTATGTCCATCTGCTCTGAGGACCAGTGCAGCTTATTGGCCAGTAGCCCAGAGGAGAGCTGGCCCAGCTCGCGCAACTACAATCTCAACCGCACCCCCAGTAACACCACCCTCAACAACAACACCAACGCCCAGCAGCGGCAGGCTGGCAGGGCCGGAGACAACGCACCCACCTCCAACAACACCGGAGGCGATGCCATCATCAAACCGACAGGCACCAGCTCTGGCACGGGCACGGCCTCCACCACCATGAGCAGTGGTGGCAGCACCACAGCTGGTCTGCAGAATGAGAATGTGCGCGTTGTGCACCTGAAGCGAGGCCTCAACCCAGGCGATCCCCCCGAGATCACCACCGTCTCGTCTGACACAGTCACCTTCGGAGAGGAACGTGAGAGCATCCTGTGAGAGCATCCTTCTCGAAGATCACTCCCTGTCTCGTTAGACCCTCAGCCACCCACCAGATGTCATTAATGTGGTGCATGATGGATGTTTAGTCCTAGGAAATAACTGTCACCTGTGCAGTAGTAGTTTAGGTAGAACATGGTCTGCATAGCTAGCTTTATGGTTTTAATACTGATATTCCATGATGGCACCTTTACGCAAATTACGCTCACTTCATCACAAGCTGAAGTGATGGCAGAACACTAATTTATACATTGCAGTGCTGAGGTTCTGTGTATTGTAACAGTAGTATTGTCACAGAGGTTTCTCTTGGAGTCACAAGTAGTTTGCATGGCCATTGTAACCGTTTTATGTAGTATAGCTCAACTATTGTAATGGTGCTTTATAGCGCATCTTGGAAATCACCTTGTGTTCAAAATTTCATTGTTGGCCAGCACTACTGAGACACGTTTAAGTAATAAGCTACAATGTGTGGAAGTTTTCGTCGTGAAGTATTAGATGTTGTCCGTGATAAACCTCACTCTTGCAGACCAGTAGCTTCTCAGGTGTAGTGTCGCATGCTGCTAAAACTTGCATGTGTGTTATTTATTGAAAAGCCTTTAGGGCACACATAGGACAATGCATGCACTGGGGGATGGTTATGTGCTTTAAAAATCAGTGTTAAAGTTCGTTCAATACAAAAAGTTGTGCTTGTTGTCCCAAAAATAAATGCCCTGTAGGTGTATTACAACTATTTGGTGCTGGTGAATTATTACGATGTTAAAAAGCGATCGTAGTAGCCTGGCAAGGGTGCGTCTAGATTTCTTGGCTACGATCGTAGATGATTGCTGAATACAAATTAAGCCAAAAATCAAAAGAGTTAAGTGAAAGGGATTAAACTGGATGAATAATTAACTTATTGTTACGACATATCTTACTTTGTGCGTAAAAAAGTCATAATTAACCTATAGAAACCGTACGTTCTACTAGTACCGATCTGGTAATAGGCAAGCCTCATATAATTCCTGCAATGTCATGAAAGTACAGGTGGGCGGCAGTAAGGTCCCAATCTGTTGTAGGCCCCACGTTAGAATGCAGTCCGTTGTGATTGTATTGCTAGTGCCCCTAAATCTCAAAATGTTTCTGTTACTAAACACCTGGTGGTTATGCGCTGTAAAGGAATAATCCCCATGTTATCATACCGTCTCATAAACACACAAGGTAACATCTAATATTTAATTTATTTAGTATAAAAGTGCCATTTACAATATCCATTCTAAAAATCAGCAACATAATAAACACCATGTGTTTTATGCCAATGACAACAGTGCGAACAGGGTCTTTTTATGGTTTATGTCTCTGCTCATCGTGGTTATAGAGATATGAAGATAATTTCGCAAATTCGTAGACTCCAGCTCTGTCTTAACAAAAAAGGCGAGAGCATAGTGTTTGTTTTTCGTCTTCTCCTAGTCGACACATTTGCTTCTGTTGAGTGTAAAACGAGATCTTCCTTTGGAAGAAAGAATATCAGGTCCGTAGATAAATACCATACACCACATAGAATGTCTTTATCGCCGGTCTTGAGGAAATCCTTGTCAGCTCAGACGAATTCCAGGCATAATACGAAGGAAGCGGACAAAGAAAACAGAAACAGGTCCTGTTTTCTTCGTCTAAACCTAGCAGTCGCACCTGCAAAAGATCCAGAGCAAGAGGCGTGTTTAGAGTGGGAGAGAAGACAGATCCGGTCGGACAGAACGGCGCCAGGGAGGAAGCCACAGTTCTATCTCAGCTTTTTCTAAACATCAAATCAAACAGTGAGATAGTGGGCATTCCCGAGACACCAAATATCTAAGTACAAGGTGAGAGGGCGAGGTGTTTCAATGTCACTGGCGCCGACGTTGTCTACACAATTTCTGGATAGGGTTTAGACAAGTTGTCTGATCACAACTGCAAGCTAAGATGAATTACATTTAAGCTCATGTCATCCTAGGATAGTGATCCTGTGTCGGAGACATCGCTTTAATAACTGGTTATGCTGGCAATGTTACAGGCTTATTTATGAGATGCATTTTAATGACAATACCTACCTCTCAGCGAAAGAGCGCTCGACTCTCATCAGTGGCAACTTCTGTGGAAAGTTCCTTGGACTAGAACCAAAACAAAAATGGTGTCATGATTAAGCAGAGTCCATGGACAACCCTCATGCAAATTTTAACCCGTAAAATATGAATTATAGGCTAGACACTGTTTTAGTCCTTAAAACCCCCACACATGATCTTAAAACGTGTTCTAAAAGCAAAAGACTGCGTGCGTGAAAACATGAAATGATAAACGGCCTGTACAGAGGTTGGTTTCTGTGCTATGCTATAGCCTAGGGTTTTTTTTATGAATACACGTGTGTTCACCTGTACAGAGATAATGCTGACTTCACTGTTAATGGTGGTTAGCGGGCTTCTGATGGTCGACATCTCCTGTCTCTGATGGTGCTGCTGCGGCTGTGGTTTCTGTGGTCGGCTCATAAGAGCGGAGCTTGAATCCAACGCGATCTGAAGATCCAGAATGTAGTCAATGACGTGCTGAAGGATCTCCATCTTACTGACGCTCCTGTTCTGAGGCAGGCTGGGTACCAGCTCCTTCAGTTTACTGTAACAGTCGTTCATGTTGTAGAGCAAGCTCAGGGCATCATCCACGGTGGTCTTGTTCCGTGATATTGCGGCGCTGTGATCTGACGCACGACTGATTGTGGTAGACCTTCTCAGAGACGTCATTGGACTTATCGCCTTCATAATGTCTAATCGAAAGAGTGAACAATACGTGTCGCAGTGTACTCCTGACTACCTCAACAATTACTCCTAATGTCACAACGTTACGCTCCGTTTATATAGCAACCGAACGGGGTTCGATGCGCAGATGAGATCCGGGTCCTTATTGGCTACCTCAGTGTTGTCAATCGTTCTCTGTGCATGTGATTGGTTTAAAGACTGGGCCTATCCCACTCACTCCTTCCGCATTTTTTCACCAGCGGCGTGGTAATGTGGGCGCACACACAGATGTGAGGGAATCAGGGTTATCCTTGCCAAGTCAGGCTTCACGTCCCTTGTTTTGATGTTGGTCTGTTTTTATAGTACGCACAGTAGCCTACACTGAAGCCTGCGACTCTACCTCAGTCTACAGACAGACCATAATTCATTCTATTTTCTAAAGCAGTGGCCCTACATGTCGAGAAAACACCCCAAGGCCAATTAACATTTACGACATGATGCTTAATGACTTCAACTATATGAACT
Organism: Nematalosa erebi; assembly: GCA_036025975.1. Lineage (NCBI taxonomy): Eukaryota > Metazoa > Chordata > Actinopteri > Clupeiformes > Clupeidae > Nematalosa > Nematalosa erebi. Next base: position 19,601 of record JAVQKI010300765.1, read on the forward strand.
ATTCTCAACCTTCAGGTCTACTTAAAATAAAAGCTCGTTGACCTATTAGGGGCAATTTGCATTAAGCATAATGTAATTTGTGGTTAGATTAAAAATACGTAGCTGTGAACAAGAATGTGAACTGTTCACATTTCGTGTAATTTGATAATTATGCCTCATGCATTTGTAAAGCTAAATAAAAACAGGCTGTATCTGTGCACAGTTTCTAGGACACTGGGATTCACTGTGCCCAGCTTCGGTGTTGACTTGGCATACTTACCTTGAGCGCAAGCTATCGTTCTCTGAAAGTGCGCACCGCAAGCCCCCAGCTCTGCCGCCTCTCTGGCGCCAGGCACGTGACGTCACCCATTCACAGTAACCCACGGAGCCTGGCCTTCCGGCGCCAAGAGGACGGCCGCGAGGACTTCGCCACAGTGGGCTAGTCACAGGGCGGCGTGTGTGTGCGCGCCTGTATCATTGATGCTTTCTCAGCTGGAAATTGAATTTATCAAGGTCTATGGAAATGGTTTATTCCTGGGCACTGTCAAAAGGAGATGAATTATCAAGAGCTGTGTAAATGCACTGTGACAAAGAATGTATTCTACAACGCATGCAAGAAGCAGAACTACTTATCAAGAAATGTCTGTGCTTGAGAAAACAGCAGCATGAGTTGTTCCTGTTGTCCTACCTTTACCACAGCAAGTGATGAATGGACAGAAAGACAATGGCAGACAAGATTTTTTTTGCTTCCCACTTTAAGCAGTAATGTGCACTTAAATTGTTACATATTTGTGGTAGGTGAATGAATTAGGTTCCTTTCTCCCTTAGCGTGTGTGCTTTTGTGCACACTGTGAATAGCATCTAGTCAATCAATGTGTATTTTTGCACACTCATGTCCATATATGATCTTTTTTTTTTGGTATGTGTGATATTCTGTCTGAATATACTGTACAGTAGCCTATGTGTGCCAAGAAGGCAAATGCTGAAAACATGGATTTAATCCATCTTCCACTAGGTGAGCAGTGCCCCCCGTGCCAATCTCTGGTGGTTCAGTGGGTTGTTGTGTGGACATGACTGCCCAGCGTAGGGCACAGTGAGAGTCGGGTATCAGCTCATGTGTTCCCTCTCCGGTCCTCCGCTGCACGGCACTAGGAAACACGAGGACAGAGGGAGTTTTCTCCACTGAAGCAACACTGCTGTCGCCGTGCCAACATCCAGTGACTTGGCACTCTAGGAGGTGGAAGAGGGCATGGGGGATATTACAGCTATTCTCTTTAGTGCTACCACATGGGCTGACCTGTTCCATTCAGAAAGTGCATCTGGCCACTTCTGTATGTAGGGCTGTGTGTGTAAGTGTGTATGATTCGGTGAGAGGTGTGTGTTAAATGTAGTTCATGTAGTTTTGGGGTGGCACTGTGTGTGTCTACTGTATGCTTGCAGGTGCATACATTTATGGATGTGTGTGTTGTTATTTAATTTCAGTCCAATGAATCAGTCTTTTGGGGGTAGTGAAACGTACAGTGAGATTAATTACAGTACCACAAGATCATAAGGCAGTCACCCCATCTTGGTCCAAAGATAATGATATCAGCCTCTTCTGTACTAACCTTTTTAGCATTACCCTCTCACACTGGAATTCACACAGTGCCAAGAGTGCATACAGCCTTGTACATGACAGATGCATGTTCTATTCCTCAAATACTTACTGGCTCTCATCTCTATGATAACATTCATCAAACCGCTCCCTGATGATAAGAAACAACCTCGACATTCCAGAGAATTCATTGACATCAACATTCCCACGGAAAAGAGAAACTGTTGTAAGTTTAGCTCTATTTTTCTTTTTTTTGTTAAAAGGTCCATTACAGACATAAAGTCATCAAAGAGTTGTGACAATTCAAAATTGTGTCCCGCAGTGTGTGTCTGTGTGTATGTGTATGTGTGTGAGTGAGTGTATGCGTGCCCCATGAGAAGAGAATCCAACTTCTGTGCCATTCGGCAAGGCGCCATCGGCTGTATTGGCAAAGCACCGGAACGCTGTCTAAACTTGTATTATTTCTCAGCCACACATGCTTTACTAATCCCAGGATAGCACTCGAAAATCTGACCTGTTCCACTAAAGCAGTTAGAGAACAGTTAACTCATTACTGTGTTCTCTCCCTCTGGAAACTCTCTCTTTTTCTGTTATTTGCTTTTTCTTTCTCTTTTCTGATGCTCTGTCTCTTTTCTCCCACTTTGTTTTTTTACTTCACTTTGTGTGTTTCTTTCAGTGTTTTTCACTTTCTCAACATTTCTCTTTCCCTTTTGCCTGCCTGTCTGTTTCTCTCTGTCTCTCTCTCTCTCACTCTCTCTCTCTCTAACACATGCACACACACACACACACACACACACACACACACACACACACACACACACACACAGTAGCAGCAAACTTACTATTACTATAAGCAAGAGTACAGTATTATCACATCACACCATTAAGAGGATTTGCCATAGACCTCTGACGGGCAATGCGTGACCTTGTGGGGAGAGCGTGTGTGTGTGTGTGTGTGTGTGTAACCGATGCCTGGTGTGTCTCCGCTCACCTGTCCTAGCTCAGCCCAGCTGTCTCCCTCCAGCCAACTTGTGCAAACTGTCAGCTATACTCACCTGCTTGGGAGGGCTCTGCACAGGGAGGGTGTGTGTGTGTGTGTGTGAAGGGGGAGGGGTCTACTTTCTCCTGGAATGAAGGTTAAAACCTTGGATTGTAGTGCTTCATTGTGGTGGAGGAAGCATGTTGTGTGGTGAAGATGTCCACCTCCCTAATGCATTCTGCACTGTGTATGCATGTGAATGTTTTAAAGATACACATCAGTTTGTCACATTATGGGTGTATATATCAACCCCAACCAACTCCCTTCCCTTTTCCCACATCATTTCTATGGCATTCTCTGTTCTCGGACTATCTACCTTTTTTTTCCGAGGGAGGCTGCTACACCCACCTGCCTTTGATGTTCTGCTCAAGGTCTCCTACTAATAAAATTGTTTCCCTTCCTATAGGTTTGGTCTTTGTTGGTTTAGGCCTTGATTTGTTGTCAGTATTTGGAGACAAAGGATGCTTTCGCTATAGAAATAGTATACAAAGGAATCAATGGTGTACAGTAACGCAGAGCCATATAAAGGGAAGCCCTTTATATGGCTCTGGTGTAACATATTAATTTTGACAAATAACATAAAGTATAAACTTTGAAGATCTAATCAGCCATCGTCACCAGTTTTATCAAACAGTACACAATGAGGGCTTGAGGCTACACTCAAACACACACACACACACACGATAGATGCCACCCCCCACCCCCCGCACCCATGTCTCTACCCATTTAGCGTCCTCTTCATTCCTCTCCTCTGCTCTGGTCTGGTCCAGCCAGCTGGCATCCTCCTTGACCCAGTTTGACTCTCTCTTTCTCCCTCTCTCTTTCAAGCGTGCTCTCAGACTGCTCTCCATCTCACAGGACATCTTGTCTGAACCTGGCCATCTCCATGGCGACCTAGTTGCCTTATTAAACACACTCCCCAATCATCTGTCTTACATGTGTCAGCAGCAAAAAGACTCTGCATCAGTATGTGTAATGATGGTGATCTTGTACAGGTATCTATAACACTGGATGCCAGACACAAAAGATTTCTTGTGCTTGTGGAAGAAATGACAACACTGAGGCTAAAATAGCCTATGAAGTGTACATCAGGCCACAGTGGTGATGTAGAGTTGTGCAGTGCAATTGACTAACTTACACTTACTACAAACAAAATAACCTTTTTTACCCTATTTTTATGTATCTTTTTACATTGAATGGAATTGCTTTTGGATAAGTTCATGTCATATTATTTGCTTGCTAACCATTCCCCAAATTCTGTCCAGAGGGAATACTGTAAATTGATCATTTTGTTTATACATTTTTTCTACATTT
>JAVQKI010300855.1:0-14117 GCA_036025975.1 Nematalosa erebi
TGAAGGGACTGATTTTAAATATTCAAGTGAAAGCACTAAGTCCCAAATGCAGTAGGTCTTCCTCTGCTGACTTCTGTAGTTCATTCAGACATTTGTGTTAAATCTTTGCAGTTCATTATGGCACAGTAGTCATGCAGAGCAGAGATATTTCAAAGTGAAAGTTTTGCTCCCTCTTTGTCTTTCCTTCACTCTATCACAGATTTGTAAGGCAACAGACTGAGGGTTTGGGCCATAATGTTTCTGCTTTAACAGTCAGCCCTCTCGCATTTCGTGTGTTTGGTGGTGGTCAACTGATGCAAGTCTTCCTGTTATTGGTGAATCTGGAGGTCCTGTGATGATTGCAGCTGGCGAGGGCTGGAGCTCGGCTGGGTCGTTGAGCAGCCCAGTGTTTGTGCTCCATCATAATGGTGGGCAGGGTGGAGCTGCATATCCTGTGAAGGGAAGTGGAGCAGGGGGACCCATGGGGAGGTGTGGACACATCCTGTCTGTTGGAAGGACACAGAGGATGGGGGGATAGAGGGAGAGAGAGAGGGAGGGAGGCTGATTTCCCCGACACAGCACACCGGAAGCTTGCCCTTCCATCATCCCATTACACCGGATAGACAGCGCTTCTGAAGTGATAACAAAAGCTGTTGTTTTGGTGCACTTCCTTTGTTCCAGGTTTCATGTGTGTGAGTGTGGACAATCATGTGTGTGTGTGTGTGTGTGTGCGTACATACATGCTGTGCATATCTGCATGCAGCTGCTTTGTGACGCCAATGGGGCTGAAGCTGCTCTCCTGAGAATGCAGGGCACTGCATGAGTGTGTCACTGGGGGTAAATGATCCATTTGCAGGAGAGCACCTCCTCCTGAGAGTGTTTCTATTCCACTGCGCCGAGGAAGAGCCTGTGCTCTCAGGCGTGACCGAGTGCCAGGCCCCTGTACAGACACACACACGCACACACGTACACACACGCACAATTTGTGTGCTGCACAGCAAGTCAATACCCGGCAGTCCAGTGGTGTGTGGAGAAGGAAATCCAGAGTAGTGAAGTGCTAAAGCCCCTCTACATGGAGACAAGCATATGTTCTGACTCCATGTTCTCAAAAGGATCTGTTTTCCAGAGTATTTATAGAAGACTTTTGCCCTCCCGGAGTGTGTGTGTCCTTGAAATGTAGCATGGTCTGGATAATTGACCGGAGTGTAAGCAAAAGCTGGTGTTTGCTTGGATGACACTAATGAGTTCAGCCTGTGGAATGCACTGCGTTACAGATGACTTGATTACCTACAGGATTTAATGGCTAATTATGTAGCAATAACAAGTGTGTGCCGCAATCAACAGTGTATCTCTCTCTCTCTCTCTCTCTCTCTCTCTCTCTCTCTCTCTCCCTCTCTCTCTCTTTCTCTCCTCCAGGCTCTGGCGGCTAATGCAGGCCCTGGCTTTGCCGTGGCCGAGCCCCAGGTGGCCATGTTCTGTGGGAAGCTCAACATGCACATGAACATCCAAACCGGCCGCTGGGAACCCGACCCTTCAGGAATCAAGAGCTGCGCTGGAACCAAGGAGGGCGTGCTTCAGTACTGCCAGGAGGTGAGCATGACTCTGCATTTGACACAGCCGGCTAACGATGCTAATCTGCATATTAGCGCCTGACGCAGTGGGACATCATCATCAGAAACACACCTGTAAATGTCTTGTCCTTCACTCCCCCGAGTAAGCTTTAGCACGGGGGCAAAGCCTCTCTATTCTTCCCCACATCGAGAGAGGCACTATTATCTGACACGAGAGACGCACTCACAAGGAAGGCTCATCCATTTGATCACACTTTTCTGACAGCTTCTCAGGAGAAGTTAAATCGTGTGTAATTTCACACCTGAGTGGATAGCATTTGAAGATTATTCTGGATGCATCGCTGATCCATCTCTCTCTTTTCCCCCCCCTCTCTCTCTCTCTCTCTCTCTCTCTCTCTGATGTGTTCTTCCTCTCCCAGATATACCCTGAGATGCAGATCACAAATGTGGTGGAAGCCAACCAGGAAATCAAGATTGAGAACTGGTGCAACAAAAACAAGAAGCAGTGCAAAGGCCACCACACAGTAGTCCCTTACAAATGCCTGGGTAAGAATGCCTCTACTGACCAATGAGAGGGCTCCGTTAGAATGCCTCTACAGACCAATGAGAGGGCGGGGATGAACACTGCTTCCATTTGAGACAGGTGCTCAGTAGATCATCTGAAGGTCTTTGCTGATGTGGAGGTTGTGAGATGGCTAATGCCTCAGAGAGAGGAATAGAAGTGCCACGGCTAGAAAGCTATTACTGAGAAGCAAAGATTGTGGTGCAGTTAAGCACAGCATTCTGCTCTCTTTAACAGCATCTGTATGGCAGTGAGGGGGGAGGGAGGGAGTGATAAAGTGATCAGCGAGAGAGAAGATGAGGGGAGAGGAGAGGGAATGACTATGCAGAGTTGAGAGGGGCATTCTGCTGACTTTACTGCCACTCCTCTGCTCTTTGGAGGTGCGGCTGCCATCTCGGTGTCCGCATGACAGAAGGACTCTTCATAATTGAGCAGAGCCACTGTGTCCTCTCAGCTTTATGATGTACCAGAGCTGGTAAACTCCTGCTTCTCATGCCACACCACAGAAACACTGAACATGGAGGACTTCTTCTCCATGGCGACAGGGAATTATCTCAGCCTCCTTGTCTATTACTTTTTTTCTTTTCCCTCCTTTTCAGTCTAAACTCAGTACAGACCTGTATTTGCTTGACAGTTTTCACACTCAGTATAAGTGGGAGCCAGGTTGTTCCTACTCAACATTTGTGATGTTAAAAGCAGGCTGCACTTTTCCCCTGTTTTCTTGTTCAATTTGTCCTCCCCACTCCATTCCCTTCCTCTCCTCTCCTTTCATCTTTTCCCCTGTTCATTCTGTCTGATTGAGTTGTGGCGCTGAGTTAGGGGATGAGAAAGCCATTAGTGCTGTCAGTGGACTGTGAAATGGGCTGACAAGCGGAGGCTACCAGAGATGGCAGGGTGCTGTTTTTTTTTCTCTCTCTTTTCAATCTTTTAGGTGCAGGTTTTGGAGCGAGGTTAGAGCTTGGGGCTGAATAGGTATGGCAAATTGCTGACGCCACCGTTCAGCTACTGGGATCAGAGTTGTTGGCCTGGTTGTGATTGATGGACTGTCAGAATACCAGAACACTTTTGTCGAGCTAGTTCTCTCTGTACTCAACAGAGCTTTTAGCACGGCAACACCTTTGAGTTAGCATTAGCATTTCACAGATGCTATCTTTTTGTTTAGCATATAGTGTAGCATTAGCATTTCAGATGCCTTGTTTTTGTTTAGCATATAGTATATGAAATGCTAATGATTGGTGGTACAGATGCAGTTGCAGGTCTGTTTGTTTGAGATTTCCTGCAGTAACGCATCTAAGGTGCTGTGCATAATAAGCCTGCTGTAATGTGAGCCTAGTACTGTGTAGTGTCATCCTCTGGCACAGTGCATCTGCAGCTCTCTGTGCCCTGAGCTCCTGGTTGGCCTTGTTATCAGCGATGATAAAGATCATTTATAATCAAGCTCTCTTATTGAATTAGAGCACTACAGTCCCCCCTCCTCCTAATTAAACAGAATTACTGCTTGTTCCCGCTCCCCACTCTCATTACCCTTTTCTTTCTAAAATAGCTTTCAGATCTGAAAATTTGTTTTAGTTTATTTTATTGTGTACCATGTTTATCCCTACTGTCATTCCTGGTCTAGAATGATTATATCAGAGAGACTAGAGCAGAGTACTCTTGTTATTAGGTAGCCGATGATAGTGAAAGCACTGTTGTGATGATGGGGCCATTTTGCTGAGAATAAGTCAGCACTGATCAGAACTAAAACTAAATGTGACTCAAAATCCAATCATGGCCACCTTTCCTGTAAAGGTTCAATCTGTTCACATGAGGAGCAGTTGTCTATAAATGTGTGTGATCAACATCAGTTGTTTAGAGGATGTGGAAGGCCAGAATCTACTGACCTGGAGTCATCAAATTCAGTCTAGTCAGTCTTGCGTAACCATGGGGCACTAAAAGTTGCAATCAGTTAATGATTAGAGTGGCCTCCGGTAAAGAATTCCGGAATTCCAAAGATGCTTAAAGAAAGCCGAGAGAGAGAAGTGGGTCAGGGTACAGGGTTTCCTTTCTAAGAAGCCCAGTAAAATGGAATGGGATTTCTTGAGTGACTCATTTCTGTGATCTCCAGTAGCTCTCTTGCCATTGGCCGGTGATTGATTCCTGATCCCTGGGCCTGAGGGCTGGCGGCTCAGTGAGAGCCCACCTGGCCTGCTGCTGGGCTGCTAATCTCTGCCACCAATCCCCTAGTGAGGAGCTGCTGGCCTCCAGGGAGCAAGGGAGCGCTCCTATCTGCTTAGCCCCAGGGGCAGCAGCATGGGCCAGGCAGCGACCACCCCAGCGGCTGGGTGATTGATGGTTGAGAGACGGGTAGCGACGGAAGCGGGGCGGGTGAACGTAGATAGATGAGGAAGTTAAATATTTAACTGTGTGGCTAACGGGGGTGAAACGAAGAGACGAGGTAGAGCCGGCTGTCATTGGTCGGCTCACAGGCGTCTGTCTGCCCACCTGTCTGCCAGGATTTCTCCTAACGACAAGCTTTACCTGCCCTGAACACAAATAAGACCATATGGAGCTCGCGAGCACAATGGCCTTTGTCAGCTGGCTCCAGAGAGGACAGACAGGCTGGTATAAAATAGGGTGGAGAATGTAGCCTCTTGCAAGGCCTGTCAGCTCTAGTTGAAGACATTTAGTCTTATTCTTCCACTCCAGTGTGGACTTTCAGTCAGATAAGCAATGCTGTCAGAAGAGGTACGGTCTCATATGATGGTGATTTGTCTGAGCATGTGATTTTGAAATTACACACGAAAAAATGATATGGTGGCTAAATTTAATTTTGTCATGAGAAAAGACAGACAGTGACATTGTTATGCTGACCCCTATTTCTCTGGAAGACAGCCTGTGAGGCAGTGGTCCGGGTGGTTGTGTCTGTGTGAGTGTGTGTGCAAGAGGGAGAGAGAGAGAGAGAGAGAGAGAGAGAGAGAGAGACTATGTGATGTGTTTGCTTTTTTTGTGGGAGGAGGGGGGAACAAGCAGCTGTCTGCTCTGCTATTTGCAGCTCCCTTCTTTTTCTCTAAACCCTCTCATTTTCCAGAACACTGCCTTTCTCTCTCTCTCTCTCTTTCCTTCCCTCTCTCTCCCTCTCTCCTTACAGCTCACTCATTCTTTCTCTCTCTCTTTCTTTGCCTCCTTGTGTTTTTCTATTTGGTTTGTGCCAGAGTGGCCAGAGGTAGCTATGTGGCAGGCAGCTAAATAAGCAGTTAGGAGAGCCATCTTCTGTACCTCCATTGCACAAGTCATCTCCCTGCAGCCTCCCTGGTCTCCTCGGTCTGTGTGGCTCACGGAGTGAGTGTTTGGAGAGGCCCGTGGCTGACCTCTGTTAACCGCAGTGCCATATGCTGGAGTGGATCATCGACCTTATCTCCTATTCCGAGTGTTTGATGAAATGTGAAGTGTTATTAACGAGACTCATTTCACATGGCTGAATATGTATATCAGCAGATATGGTCCGATTCCAATGAGAGTGTGAAAGGACACTGACCCTGGACCTGCCAGCTGCACTGATAGTGTTTTTTTTTTTTATAGGAGGCAGAGAGATAGGGCTGACAAATGCCTCTCTCTGTCCTGCTGTTGTGGCCGCTGGAAGCTCAAGAGTGTGGCTGTGTGCTGGGGATCTCTGGGACATGTCCAACTATGCGAGTGTCACTTGCCCACTTTGTAACACTGCTGTAAGAAAGATCAAAGTATCAGATGGCCATGAATTATAAATGATGCCAGGTTTTTGCCTTGTGTCATTAAATATTCTCTTTTTAGGATGGGGTGGGGTGTCCACATCTACTGCAGCCTCCATTCTCTGTGTGTGTGTGTGTGTGTGTGTGTGTGTGTGTTTGCTGTCATTCCTGACATCATGTTCTCTTTGTTCTTTATGTGTATGTGTGTTGTAGTGGGAGACTTTGTGAGCGACGTCCTCCTGGTTCCTGAGAAGTGCAAGTTCTTCCACAAAGAGCGCATGGACATGTGCGTTAGCCACCAGCAGTGGCACGGCGTGGCCAAGGAGGTGAGCTACTGACCTCAGTCCACTGGGCAAACACACACTGACTCACAGACAAAACAAAACAGATCGGGGAGGGTGATCCCTGCATAGAAGGTTCCAGCATGAAGGGAACCTTAGTGGTTTTTAGGCCACTATTTTTCTCTGACCACATTTTGTTCAAAGATCACATTGTACTCTTACATCACATACCAGACAGCAGCTGTTTTGGAGCAGACTGTTAAATGGCCGTGTAACAAAGTGGGTGGGATCAGACGCCTAATGTGTGTAAAGTGCTTCGGGTGAAGCGCTGGCTGAGTGGACCCATCCATTCACTGGTGTCTACTTCCTCACTGTCACTCTTATCTGTTTCCTATTTTGCTGTATCTCTCTTTCTCTCATTCTGTCTCTCTCTCTCTCATTCGCTCTCCCTCCCTCTCTCCCTGCCTGGGACCATAGAAGCTGTCACATTGCAGGCTCTAGGCAGATTAGCCGTAATGCCGCTAATCCCTGGGCCAGTCCCACCTTTCAGGCCACAGCGTACCAAACACGCACAATACAAACATGCGCACGCACACTCGTCAGCACACAGCAACAGCAGCCCTGCTCATGACTACTGTGGAGTCGAGCGCCACACGACTCACTCTGTTTTATACAGCCTCATTTCCCACAGACATTGGCGTCACATTGGTAAAAAGAGATCCAAATCCACCCCACTGACGTGGGAGACTATTTCACGGGTTAGCCATCGCTGTCATGATTGCCTGTCTATCCTTCCCCAATCTCTGAATCCACATAATGTGAGCCAGTCAACAGCAGTGAATCACACATTCCATCAGAAGCCTGTGTTCGAGCACAATGAAGATGACTCACTGCTCTTGCAGACTTAGTGGAGCTGGTGTAGTCGCCAAGAAGATGTATGTGACTGTCTGTATTTATCTGGTGTCTCGTTCCTCACTCTCTTTAACATCAGTCTCTGCTTGTGGTCCTCTCTCCTCTCCTCTCTTCTCCTCCTCTTTGTCCTCTCCTCTCCTTGCCTCTCCTCTCCTCTCTCATCTTTCCTCTCCTCTCCTCTCCTCTCCTCTCCTCCCCTCCCTTCCCCCCTCTCTCCCAGGCCTGCATTAAGAGTAGCATGGTGCTGCACAGCTACGGCATGCTGCTGCCCTGTGGCATTGACAAGTTCCACGGGACCGAGTACGTGTGCTGCCCCTCCAACCGGCCCGAGGAGCCCGCCCCGCCCGCCCTGCCTGCCGACGTAGAGGCCGACGAGGATGAAGAGGACATGGAGGTGGAGGAGCCCGAGCCCGATAATGAGGAGCCCTTGGGGAACAGGTGTGTGGTTTGTGTGTGTGTGTGTGTGTGGGTCAGCTAACAGCTGGTGTGTACGTGTGATGAATTACGGAGCCATCTGGCTCCTGCCCTGCGATAGTGGCTCGTCCATTTCATCACACTGAGTAGCGTAACCTGACTCGTGCCCATCGCCCTCAAATCACTCCCCCCCCCCCCCCTTCTCTTTGTCCTCCAGTGAGGCCCCAGTCAATGAGCAGCCCATGCAGAAGAAGGACCCAGCTGACGACGAGGAAGAGGAGGCGGACGATGACGACTACCGCTTCGACTATGAGGGTGAGGAGGAGGACCTCGACAGCATGGAGAAGCAGGACAAGAAGGACAAGTCCACCGAGAGCCCCGATGACGACGACGAAGACGAAGACGATGATGACGAGATTGAGGAGGATGATAAAACTCTGGCCGACGTTAAGGGTAAGAGCCGTGGGCTGATTTTCTAACGACATGAGTCAGACAGTAAGCACCAGATTGAATCCTTTTATGGGAGTGCAGAAGTATGATGGTGATTATGTTTTTTTCATTCCACTCTGAAATCAGGCATGAAATGTAACAACATAAAATAGTCAAAGGCTTTAGAATGAGCCAGATTTGATCTTTGTCATCAGTGACATTAGTCTTGTAGGCCCCAAACCTTGGCTGTAGTGTTTTGAGAGGTGGAATGGTGGAGTGGCAGTGTTGAGTGCTGCCCCCGCTGGCTGGAGGCTCTAACTGCTGTCCTCTGGCAGCCGTCTGCTCTCTGGAGGCGGAGACTGGCCCCTGCCGCGCCTCCATGCCCCGCTGGGCCTTCGACATGCGCCAGAGGAAGTGCGTGCGCTTCATCTACGGAGGCTGCGCCGGCAACCGCAACAATTTCGACTCCGAGGAGTACTGCATGGCCGTGTGCAAGCGCCTGAGTAAGTTGGACTAGATGGAAGGCCAGATGTCTGACATGACCCTCTATCCTTGTCTATCTCTCTGTCACACACTCCGTCGATCCCTCTTTCTCTCTCTCTCCCTCTCTCCCGCTGTCCCTACACCGTGCCCACACTGCCTGCATCTAAATCAGTCGAAACGCAGACAGCGGAAGAAGAGGACCGCATGTACACCACACATCTAACAATATTTGTTCCTCCTTCCTTTACTTCTCACAAGAGTCTGGACTAACAAAGCACACCTTACTCTCTTCAACTTGCACTGTTCTAAAACCACACACACACACACACACACACACACTCTAACACACACTCTTTCCTGGCCTTAGGAACCCTGCGTCTCCGTCCGCTTGCTTCCATGTTCAGTTCCCTCTCTACACTGTCCTGTGTGAGTCCCGTTCTGCCCACTCTGTCTGCTTCACGTGCTTAACGGTAGCATTTGCCTATGAAAGCCACTGTGATACGCACTGTAGTCCACTATAGCATCCCTTCAGCCGCTTAGCATCCAGCTAATACGAGTGAAGTGGTGTAAGATGCATAACTAGTTGAATCAGCAGGAGATTTAAGTCTGAAGAGCCGTTCCTTGGCGCGTGTCCTCGGTGTGGGTTTTGAATGTCATCTGTCGGCCTATGAGAGTGGATCACTGTTGTCTAAAGTGCTAAGCTTGCAGAGCAACTGGGAAGCAGTCTCTTCTCACGTTACCCTCCTGCCTCGGGGAGTCACAGGCACCTTGCGTCGATGCCCTTGCCTTCGTCTTCCAGTTCCTCTCTCTGTCCGACAAAGACGAGGCTTTGTGTCAGAGAGACCGCTGCTGCACTCCCCTGCCGTGTCTGTGTAGCTCTCTGTTGTCCTTCTGCGTCTCTGCTTTTAGACACCCGCGTGCTTGTTGTGAAGGCGCCGCTCCCCCGCGCCTCCCCCCCCCCCCTCCCCCGCTCACGACTCCTCCTTTTGTGTCCTTTTGCAGACACTCCCTCCACGCCCCCCACGCCTCAGCCCACCGACGACGTGGACGTGTACTTTGAGACCCCGGCGGATGACAAGGAGCACAGCCGCTTCCAGAGGGCCAAGGAGCAGCTCGAGATCCGACACCGCAACCGCATGGAGAGGGTGAGAGCTGCACTTGTACCCAGAGTGAGAGAGAGTGAGAGAGAGAGAGTGAGAGAGAGTGAGAGTCTGTGTGTCTGTGAGTATCTGTGAGTGTGAGTGAGTGTGAGTGAGAAACTGGCTTAATTATCCCCGGGGTTGTTTCAGCATCCAAGTCATCTCTTGTGTCTGTGTGCTCAGGTGAGGAAGGAGTGGGAGGAGGCTGAGCGCCAGGCTAAGAACCTGCCCAAGGGGGAGAGACAGACACTGATCCAGGTGAGCCACACTGCTAATGAAGCTACTCACAGACTCCCCCCTCTTGGCTTGAGCAAAGAGCCATAATAATTCATCACTGATAGGGCTGCACCTAGTGATAAAATCAATTAAGTCAGTCAGTCAATGTATCGGTTAAATTCTTTATTAATCCACTAGTTGTTTGATTGATAAAATGTATTAGAATGGTGAAAGACATGTCAGTTTGTGTCTCACGGAGCCCAATTGTATGTACTTGTCCTATTTCTTGTTTAATCATCACACCAAAGATGGTTCACGGTCCTGGTAGAGAAAGTAAAGCTGCTTAACTGATTACTGGAATAGTTCTTTACTAATTTAATAATCGATTAATGGATTGATTGTGGAAGCACAAAGCCCTTTTTTGCCCATCTCTCCTGTTCGTGCTCCTTGGCCAACACTCACCTCCTTGGTTCTGTCGGCGCTCTGCAGCACTTCCAGGCTATGGTGGAGTCCCTGGAGGAGGAAGCGGCCAGCGAGAAGCAGCAGCTGGTGGAGACTCACCTGGCTCGGGTGGAGGCCATGCTCAACGACCGCCGTCGCCTCGCTCTGGAGAACTACCTGGCCGCCCTGCAGGCAGATCCACCCAAGGTAAGAGCCGGAGCCTCAGCAGGGCCCAGGTGTCAGGCTCAAGGCATGCACTCAGGTGGATGTGCTTCGCTGGAAACCATAACTCTTGTTCATTTTATTGATTTATTTTCATTGATTTTCAAACAAAAATTGGAGGCAAGTGAAAGCCTGACTTTATGACAAAGCACTTTAGATGGTTAGAAAGCTACCATGAAATATGAGTTTCATTTTTTTGTTGTTGTTGTTTGTTTGTTTGTTTTTTGTATTCACATTGTCAAACCAGTGCTCTGACCATAAAATGACATTATTTATATTTCTGGTAATTTGATTCCCTATCTGCAGTAATATTAATTTTGGATATTGCAGAGTTGCTGCATATTCAGAGTCCAGGTTAGTATTAGTAATGGTGGAGCCTAAAGAGGTGGCAGGTCTGGAGGGGATATTTAAAAGGAATCATCATGATGAATGGAGCTGCGTCTGTACTCTGCCTCCGGCACTTTGGAAAATCAGTTTTTCATAATCCCCCCTCATGTCATTTTTTAACTGATCCTCTCAGCCTAACCTTTCCTGCCTGCAAAGTAAGGGCATGTAACACTCCTCCACCCCCCCCTCTCTCTTTCTCTCTTTCTCTCTCTCCCTCTCCCTCTCCTCTCAGCCCCACCGCATCCTGCAGGCCCTGAAGAAGTACGTGCGTGCCGAGAATAAGGATCGCCAGCACACCATCCGGCATTACCAGCACGTCCTGGCTGTTGACCCAGAGAAGGCCGCTCAGATGAAGTCCCAGGTAAAACCATGTGATGACACCCATTTCCTGCACGAATGATTACTTCTCATTATGGTAGAGGACCAAACTCCCAAGTTCAAAGCAATATTGGCTGCCTCAAAAACAACCGAGTTAAGTGTGAAATTTCACTTGCTGTTGCTGACTTAACTGAGCGCGTGGGATTTGGTGACTGTATAAACCACACGCAGAGCCAGGAGCAAAGTACAGAGCTGTTAGCCCTCGAGGCTGTGGGTGGGCTAGCATGACTAGACAAGAAGCATGCACAAACCCTGAGCTGCAGAATAGCATAGCTCTTGTGTAACGCTGCTGAGCGCATGTGTTCGCGGTTTGATTGGATGGCCTCTTGACTCTGATCCTCTCGGTCCTGTGGCTGAACGTCACGCTCAGCTAATCTGGCTGAAGATCAATCACCTTGGGCTGATGGCTACAAAACAAAGGGGCCGAGACCAAGATGAACACAACACCGATTGTTGGAGAGGGGCAAATTTAAATGTCTGTGCGAAGGCATCGGAAAACATTTCCAAGGCTCATCTTGCTTGGGTTGTGACATTCATTAGGCATGTTCCTGTTTATTTGGGCTCAGATTAAGATTACATTCTTCACTTGGCTTCCCGGCAAGCATTTAAACTTACAGGAACAGTACACACAAAAACCTATGCGGTTCTCTCATCTTTGTACAGCTTCACATAACTGAAAAAGAAAACAAATTCCATGGTGTGTTGGTGGGTGTGTGTGTGTGTGTGTGTGTGTGTGTGTTGGTTGTGTGCTGGGTGGTGCCACCCTTGTGTTTTTTGGAAAGGCATATTATTGCCATCTGTTGCTGGCTTTGAGAAACTGCATGCATGCGATAAGCAGTATATGGCAGAATGAGATTATTTTTGTCTTGTGTTGCTCCACAGTCTTGATTTGATCAATCTCATGAGGTTCCTGTATTTTTCCTTCTTCACAGAATATGGCTTTAGTTTGAAGTAGGGCATTAAATGCGCAAAGCAGCTTTAATGAGTTCCAGCACATGATGCTATTACGCATAATGACATTACACTGTAACTCTTTTTTGGGTTCCTTTTATTGTTCTAGTCTACGAATTGATTGGTTTGTCCATCTCCATGTGCTTTCCCAGGTGATGACACATCTGCGTGTGATCGAGGAGAGGATGAATCAGAGCCTGTCACTGCTTTACAAAGTACCCTATGTGGCTGATGAGATCCAGGACGAAATTGGTACGTGTCCTTAATGATGGCGAAGGCTTAATGAATTTTAGAAGTATAATGGAAACTGTGACGCTACTAGATGAAAATTCCATTCCGAATATGAAATGTATCCATCAAGTTTCATTGCTCCAGTCACCATTCACTGGGGGGATTTTCAGAGCAGGCAAAAGTGGGCTACGCCATTTTCTTTTCATATCCATTTATGGGCAGAGGGCATAATTCCATTATTAAAATCCACAACTCCACTGCTGGAACCAATTAGTGGAGCCGCAGGTGGAGACCAAATTATACCCCCCCACCCGTCCATGCATGGTTAACTCCAGCCTGGCACTTTGCGCGTGTCTCGACATGAGCTATGTTCAGCCCACCAGCGCAGAGCCCCCGCGCACCACAGCTCGCGCAGTTAAACGCAAAACAAGCTGCAGTGCCACAGCAACCCCAGCTAGTCTCCGTGTGTCTGTCTGCCTGCCTGTCTGTCTGTCTGTCTCTCTGGAGCCGGGGGTGCGTGCGTGAGTGCGTTAGAGCGGGGGCTGGCTGCCGAAAAAACACATCTTTGCAGTAGCTCGTTTCCCGATCCTTCTCCATCTCACTTTTATTCGGTTCTAAAGGAACCTGTGAGGTTGTGAGAACTCGAGATTAAAGAGCAGTGGAGGCAGTGACAGAACTGGGTCATGCCTATTTCATACCACAGGAGAGATGGGGGGAGGGGGGTGAATTATGGTGGGTATTTGAAAAGCGATAGCACTAGTCTAGGAGTACAATTCATATAGATATAGAGTGAGTGTGTGTGTGTGTGTGTGTGTGTGTGTGTATGTGTGTGTATGTGTAGAGTGTATAGTTTGAATGGAGGTTATGGCAGGGTATAAAAGGAGAAAGATGTTTGTAACTCGTTTAATTTAATGGGATAATTTTCTACTTTCAAGTCTGCTCATGCCTCCTCCCCTCTCTCTCTGTCTCCTCTGGGACCTGTAGATGAACTGCTTCAGGAGCAGAAGGCGGACATGGACCAGTTCCTGTCCTCCATTTCCGAGTCCCAGCCAGACGTTACCATGTCGTCAGAGGAGAGTATGGAGGTCCCCACCTTTGATGGCAAACCCTTCCGACCCTTCCAAGTCAATTCTCTGGGCTCCCACCCTGAGCCAGAAGGTGAGTGGTTGGTCACCAAAATGATGCTCTGTTTAGAACGGAGGGATTCCAAGCCTATTTTACATAGATGCTCATCAACCTCTGCCATTATGCCATTGGTCCATAGGAGACTCCAGTGCATGGTTAATAGATGGCAGGTAGGCTGTTTGAGAGAATGGCTTCGTGCTGTATGGTTCATTAGTTTAGGGGTCTGGGTTGCTTCTTATATCAGGTCATAGTCCTTTGGCAGTGCAGAGATGATGTACCTGTCTGTCTGATTGACCATCCCTAAGACCAAATGCAAATAACTAGGGGCCAGTCTAGATGTATGGGGCAATCTGGAGCAGTTGTGTGTCAGCATTTACAGGTTTGCTAGTTCTTCTGGTTAGGGTTAATAGTGGTCACCTTTAGAATGGAAATCTGGGATTGATGGACAATTAAGGGCTCAAATATCAGTCGTTGGAAAAAAAAACATGCAATATATGAACATATATTGTCTAGAGTCTAATCTTTGTTGTTTAAAGGAACAGACCACCATTTTTGGAAATATGCTAATTTTCAACCTCCCCTCGAGTTAAACAATTGAGTTTTACCTTTCTCCTGTTCATCCAGTCCTTCTCTGGGTCTGGCGATACCACTTTTAGCTCCAAGCTAGCATGTATCATTGCATCGGATTAGAC
>JAVQKI010301153.1:0-13850 GCA_036025975.1 Nematalosa erebi
CACTCCAGCTTGACTGCGTGGTGGGCCTCTTTTTTTTTTTTTTTTTTTTTTTCGCTCAGGGGCTTTGCATTTTGGTGAAAACTGCAGAACAGGCAACTCTAGGACTGTGAGTGTGATTATGAAAATTAAACTGGAGGACAGGAGCTAACGTTAAACTGCATAGTAATTTTATGTTTCAATTTCAGGTTCTGTTCTAAAGCTGTCATTTTAAGTGACAGCGGAGTTTTTGTCACAACTGTCATGAATCACATGTGCTTCTGCGGGTAAGAGACGCACTGTACAAACGCGATCTACCATTAGTGCCATTTCTGGATAGATCTCTCCAATCACGTGATGTGTCATCACAGAAGGAAGTTAGAACCTAATGAATCCTAAGAATTTCTAGGGGAAGCATTGTCAAGATCTTCAGGTTTTTCACCATGGTTAAGTTGTTTTTGTATTGGACACTGGACATTTGACACGTTCAAAAAATGAATTCAACTTTGCTATGATAGATAGACAGATAAATACTTTTATTGTCCTGTGGGAAATTCTGGTGGAGGTTAGGGAAATGCTGCCACTCAGTTGGCTCCCAGAAGTGAGTAACTGCGTCAAAGTTCTTTCTCTTATTTTTGTGTTGAGTTGTGATGGCACTAATATTGCATGTGAAAAAAAAAAAGAAAAATTGTGCGTCTGTGCGTCTTACTCTGCTTAGATAGAAGAAGTTAGACCTACAATTTCCATGGAATGAGTCTTGGGAAGTTGTTCCCAAGCTGCTAGTGGTTTGGTTTTGACAGTTCTTTATGGTGTTGATTTTGACCGGGCTTCAGTAGAAATGGGAAGTGAGGTATTTTAGGGCCATATGCGATCACTCCCTTACCATCAGTCTCATGCTGTTTGGAGTTGAAAGTTGAAAAAACTAAAACAACAGTTGTTGTTTACTAGACTTGCTTGCGCATGCTCTTGTTTGTCAGATACAGAATGCCAATGAAAACTTATGGCACTCTTCTTTAAACCTAATCACAAGAAACTTGGTCATGCGTCACTCTCTGTATCCAGAGAAGTGTAAAAAAATGATATTATTATTATAATCAGAGGTTTTGACCCCTGGGCATTGAACCCATAACCTTAGTGCTTGCTCAGCTTCAAGGCTCTTTTAAGCTCATGCTGAATTTGAGTCCTCTTTGGCACAAATTCTTGCAGACAAACTCTTGAACTCTTTGTTGCATTTGGAAATAAGATTTTCCCATTGAATCTCTCCCTTTTTTTGTCTGCAAGCATGTTTTAGATAAAGCGGGGAAAGATTATCTAATATAGCATAAAGATGATGCATTTGAGAATCAGCGATATCTACATTGGTCCTATGCCTTAAGCTGCTGCCCCATGATGGATGGTATTGGTTTAACAATTAAATTCTGCACCTCATACTTCAATAGTCTGCGTCTTTAAAATGTTCTTTTGGAGCTGGAGGTAAGGAGCTGAGGCAAGTTCAGGCAGAGATATCATACTAAGAAGCAGAGACTTTTAAGAGAAAAATGAAACCTGAAAAGATGCTTACAGAGAGATTCCAACCAAAACAGACACTTTGCCAAAACTCCGGCCTCACCAAGCCATCCATCATTCAGCCAGGAACGTTATTATAAATGTGTTTTTGATGTCTGATTCCAAAGGTGCAAGGTGAGTTGGGTTTTTTCAAGTGCAGCCTGCAGAGTTAAAGCGAGGACGGAGAAAGGATATTAAATCTGGGGGGTTTGGAAGGGGGTGGGAGTGGGGGTGGGGAGGGGGCTTGGAGAATGTGTGCTGGGGGTTTAGGTGGTGGGATGGGGGACTGCTTGGCCCTGGCTGCAGAGCGGTTGTTTCTGCGGACAGGGTACTTTGTGCCTAATCCTCTAGATCAGTGCCTGCGCCTAGGAAAAAAAAGGGGGAAGCCGAGTCACAGAATGAAGGGATTATTGGCACGGTTAAAGATGTGAAACTGCTGTCCTTCTCCCTTTCCTTCACCTCTACCTCCTCCTCTCCCCCTCTCTCTCCTCTTCCTCTCTCTCTTCTCCCTCACTCCCTGGCCTCCGGGGGCATTCACCGCAATTTGGCTTTTAAAGTGCAGGCCATTGGCTTAGGGGGATCTTCCAAAGAGAGTTTCCTCCGTGGAAATATTATCTTATTTATTCATTTTGGTTGGCGTCGGGTCCCGGGCCCTAATGCAGCAACATAGTCAAGTAACATTTGCGGAAATGGAGGCACATTAACAAGGCTGGGACATGAACTATTGACTTAGTGGAGACATCATGCGGACTCACATGTTGCCCTGGTCTCGGGGCCCCGCACCAGACCTACGGCTTCTGGACACGGGCCAAATGCTCCTAACCCCCCATTAACCCCCTACACTCCCCTCTCACCCCCACCACCCATCACTCCCCTGCAAACAAAAACATCAAGGCCTACAGTATAGGCCCAGCGATGAGTCACAGGCAGCTGTGCAAAGGGGAGCTGTGATTGGTTGGTGATTCAGAGTGATGGTGGCCATGTGTGAATGAGGTAATCAGGGACACGGCAGCAGAAAGCTGCGGCTGCCACACATGTGATAATGCAGATCACGGCTCATTGAGTGTGGCTCGCAAACAATTCCCAGCCAGCCAACGCGCGCAATCGGAAAACATTCCAGCCTGGAACACAATTCGCTCAAAGGCTTGTATGAATGTGATACCGATGCTGGGGTAGTGGGGGGTTGGTTGGAAGGTTGTGATGGAGTGGAGAGGTTGGTGGGGGGCGGAGCAGTATGTGTGGAGTGGGGATGGGAGGGGGGCTAGTGTTGGATGAAGGACACAGGAAACATTCAGCTGAAACTGATCAGACTCCGTTCATCCGCTCTCCGCTACTCTCTCCCTCTCTCTTTCTCTCTCTCTCTCTCTCTCTCGACTAGTTTTATTACCTCGGCGGGTTTGTACGAGCTACGAGCGTCCTGTGAGTTTCGCTGCCTGCCCACGCTCAAGGCGGGAGAGACAGAGACCTGGGGAGCACGAGAGGAGCCCCATTTATCCTCTCACTGCATGTATGTCATCACTCCTGAACACACTCCCTTGTCTGATATACAGTAAGCTGTAGGGGGGGAGACTCCATTTTTACTTCCACCGTTAAAATTTCCTGCGTATATGTCTCTGGCATGGAAAAGCAATGAGGAAACTAAAGATTATGTCTGTTGTTGTACAGTATGACTACATAAAAATAACTCACGGGTAACATGTTTTGGTGTTTGCTGAGGTGCATATGCTAACACGCATTACTGATCCTTGTCTTCCTTCCAGGAAAAGCAAAAAGTGCGCTTCCCTTTTAAAGGCCTTCCATATTCATCTTGCTGAGTTTGTGATCTTGATTAGTTTTATGTATGTATAAAAAATAAAACAGTTTTATGGCATGTATGGGTGAGCAACGTTATAAATTAACCCACGTTATAGGAAGGGCTCTGTCTTCCAGGAGAGGCGGTTTTTCCTAGCACTACTCTGATAGCGTTCTGTTCCTGTGTGTTGGCTGTACACTGCACTGACTCAATGTGGCCCACCAACAGTGATCGTAGCACGACCTGAAGGCAGCCAAGGGTTGAACCTCCCTGTGCACGTCGACTTCGAGTTCACTGCAAGTCCCCCTTTTTTACGGTCATCCGTCATAATCATCTGCGGTGTCTGTGTCATGGTTGTCTGACCTATTCTGAGTAATCGAGGGTTGAGGGCTCAGGCACGTGTGTTGCAGGCCTGCGCCGCTCCGTCAAAATTAGGCCAGTTCCTTTCATGTCGTCCTCCACCCCTCTCTCTGATAGTCTTGCCTATCTGTTTCTCCCTTTGAAGACGTGACACAAACGATAAGGGTGCTACAGGATCTTTTCCATTTGTGTTAATTTGGGCTTGATAGTGGTTTAATAATGTGAATATATGACCAAAATCCATTTCAAAATGGATTTTTTTGTACGATAAAACTTTGATGGCAAACTACAACAAAGAACTGAGAGCATTGCTGAATGCAATATATTTTAACAAGAAAGAAAACTCTCTTGATAGGTTACAACCCGGGGCCAAAGGGATGTGTAGGGAATGAGCAGAACACATCGTGTGAGGCCCATAGACTGTATGTTTAATAGCTTCCCAACATATGCATTGAGAGACAGGCAGACAGACCTCTGAGCCAGATACTTCATATATGATTGTGAGCAGTCCTCCTTCACGTGCTGTACTCCTCACGTACCTCACGCCTGTGGTAGGTGTCCTCCCTCAAACAGCTATCATAAATCCATGGCTCATGTCTTATTTTCCACACACCTCCTCTTTCCCACAGGCAGACACGGCCCCAGTGCTTCTTCACAAACCTGCTAATGGCACCGGGGATGAGGAATTTATCTGACTAATGAGGGAAGTATCCACTGAAGTCACGGCACAGTGGCACGTAAAACAATGTACGCAGCACTGTTCTTTATGCGCGCTCCAGAACAGGAAATGACTGGTGTGGCCTTTATAGATAGTAAACCCATGGATGAGTTCCGAAGAGAAAAGGGTGGTCTTTGATTCTGATTGGACTCCATTAAAATGGGGAGTTTTTGCTGAATAAGGGGGATCACTTTTGCAGATGTTCTGGACCTCCAGTTTGACAGCTGAGGAGAGACAGTGACATCAATCCACACCTACTGTTGCTATGGATTACACAAGTGGGATTAATTTCTGATAAATGCCTTCAAATGATTCTTTTTTTTGTTTCACTTTTGAAAAGGTACAGTAGTATTATCCTAACTGTCTGAATGCATGCTAATTTAATGGAAATATGCAGCAATGGTGCTGCTGTTTCTCCAACTTGATGGTCGCTGTTCCCAAGCCAGTGAAACCTGACGCTCCACCATAAATTGGCTCCTCTTACTTTTAACCATTGCACAACAGAGCGCGCTGTTTATGTGTCCGTCTCTGTGTCAGCGTAGGTCAGTCTTCAAGGAAACAAGATGACGGCAAACAGTTTGCAATCCCTCTGAATTAACAAATTAACACATGGCATTAGAAGCGCAAGCCACCCCTGGTGTCCTAACTAGGACCAGAAGGAGACCAATTATGCAGCAGTTATCCCTACTGATGGTTTCAGGTGTCCTGGTGATGTGACTCTTTGTCACCCTGGGTCTTTGGAAATGGCAAATGTGAAACCATATATCATATTCAGACGCAAGACTGGCTTTAACCTTGGACAAGAATGGGGCTCAGGAAGGGTTCAAAAGAACATATGACTTGAGTTATTTGTTTTGGTAAAGAGCACCTCTCACAGACTCCCGAGTTTTCTTTGAGGCTTGCTTCTCAATCCCCCACCCCCACCCCCACCCCCCTCAAGAGAGTTCAAGGGTGACTATTGCCATGGAGACCACACAACAGTGAAACCATTACCATGGGATTTTCAAATGGTTCAGACATTTTTTTATGGTGATATAGAATTTGGTCCAACAGCTGTGTAGCATTGTCCAAAGTATTGTTTGAAATGGCAGCTTTTGCAATGTGTATGGGTGGCTCAAATAATATTTTTTCTTGAGAACTAACTGACCATCTGAACTGTCTCAAATGAAAGGGTCTGTTAGTCATCAGTTCACCATCTTGAGGTCAACTCTGGACACTTTCAGTATAATACACATTTAAAAGTATTCCATCTTTCTCTGGTTACCATACAAATATTAAATATAATCTATCTCTCTAGCCAGAAATATTATGAATAGATAGTGAATATACAATGTTCATGAATGAGGACATGTATAAGTGTTTTTTTTTTCTTCTACAAATATATTTGAGGCAATCAGCGTGTTCATATTTTGGCTTCCAACTATTAGACAAACAGATGCTGTTACTCTTTAGCTGTAGAGTGCTTTCAAGTGGCTTCCTCTGCAAGCAGAGTCCCAACCGCGCATTCGACAGAGTCACTGAAAGTGATACAAAGAAACCAAATGTACTTCCAAAACTACGGTTCCAGCTCACATCTTTTGTCTGCTGTGCTGTGCTTCAATTTCCAAAGGTCGAATTGGTGGTGGTGTTGTGTGTGTGTGTGTGTGTGTGTGTGTGTGTGTGTGTGTGTGTGTGTGTGTGTGTGTGTGTGTGTGTGTGTGTGTGTAGGGGCAAGGGTGGTGGGGTGTGGAGGTATTGAAAATAAAAGCTAATAAAGACTAGTCGTGACCTTGCTCTCTTAAAATTTGTTAAGATTACCTGTGACCCTCTAACTGAGGCTAATTTCATTGGGGTCTTATGTGATTCTAAGACAGGACAAATGTTATACTTATACGTGTGTGTGTGTGTGTGTGTGTGTGTATGTGATGGAGAGAGAGAGAGAGAGAGAGTGTGTGTGTGTATGTGTGTGTGTGTGTCTGTGAAGACCACCTAATTAAATTTTGCCAAATCCCCTTGAATCTGCCAACCTGGCCCATACAATAATGACTGGCCAGACACTAATGCCACTATTGGCATCTAGCTCTAGGGCAGGGCTATGATACAGTGGTGTGTATTTCACCGTGCTGATCTCTGACACACTGCTCTGATTAACCAGCCCTCTCCATTCCGTCAAAAAGGAACCACACTGGCAACTGACCTTACTCTGATTGGTTAACTGAGGCCTGACACATCTCTGTCATTAAAGATCAGTTTCTCGGCAGCCAATCAATTTCCTCTGCCAGATACCAGGATTAAATAGCAGGTCGACACAACGTTCGCTGTGTGTGTGTGTGTGTGTGTGTGTGTGTGTCTGCTACACCATGCTTATTTAGTCCCCGACCCCTCCACCCCAGCACCAGCACCAAGTCTCTACCCCCTCTGTATTTCTGCTTCATTTGTTGTTCTTTAAGAGCCTTTGTGTATTAAAAGGTTAAACGGTTTTGTCTGTTTAGTTTCTTGCCAGTGGCAGATCCCTCCCTCTCACCCACTCTAGCCCCCCCATCCAAGCCCCTGTAAGCCATCCTTTTCTGTGGAGTGGTTTGGAATAGACAAACGTGCCACAGGGGTTGATGGAGAAATTAGGCAACTCAGGAGGAAGACCACACAACTACTCGACCTGCCTCTCCGGCATAACCTGCGAGTTTTCAGGGCCACTGAAAGCGAACATCTTGGTTTCATAAATTGGCCCGTCTCTGGTGAGCTCATCTTCAGGCAGTCCAGAGAGGCCTGCAAAACAGACAGAGCGAGGGAGAGAGAGATAGAGATAGAGAAAGAGAGAGAGAGAGAGAGTCCGGCTGGCAGTTCATGGTACGTATTTTTGGAGGAAGCTTTTTAACAAATGAGGGGTTCATAAAGCCTCTACTTGCGACCACACAGTCCAGTCAAACCAAATAAATGCAAAGAGGGCGATTCCTATTGGGAGGAGAAAATAATGCCCCATTGGTAATTTCCTCACCCAGGAAAAAAAAAAAGAATTTAAGCAATTATTTCAGTCTGGAAGTCCTCACTCCCAATGGGCGGGTAAAAATAGGCTGGTTGGCTTTGGACGACACAAGGCGAGCAAGTGAGAGTGTAGGAGAAAAGTATTGGCTCTCATTAATAGACCACAGAAAAGCAGAATTGTCCCATTTCTACAGAATGGGCAGTTGTACAGTTTTCACTTTTTTCCAAGTTATAGGCCTCATTTGTTATAGGTTGTTTGGACAACGAAAATGATATTTTCTAGTCTAAGAGCCACGTGTATGAAATGAGACAGAACACTGTTTTTTCCTGTAATCTATGTGGTCTGTAATCAGTACCCAAAGAAGTGGGCATGCATATTAAACTATTTCAGCTTGATGAATAATCGGCCATGAGAGAGCAATCTCTAAAGGAAATCCCCATCTATGGATGCTGGGTCTCTCCACCTGGAGGTCCACCAAAACATTGGTCACGATGGGATGCCTTGGCGTTGTGTTTACATCTCCTTGAGCGACCAGCGTGAACCCTTTGTCAGGAGACCTGAAGACGACCACTTTGTTGTTTTTCCATGGAAACAGATTCTCTCGATAGCTAGACCAAAGTGGTGGGTGGGACAGGCGTATCAGAGAAAGCAGTAGAACTCGCCCGCCTCCCCTGTCTCCTGCCCTTAACTCCCTATTGCATGCTGGTGAGAAAAGAAGAATCTGATTGTTTGGATAACAACGACTGGGTCATCCCACAGTCTTTGTTCTCCCGGGTTATATATTTACATTCATCAGAGAGAATGATAAACGCGACACGGGGCTATGCTGAGGACGTGGATACGTGTGTGTGTGTGTGTGTGTCTGTGTGTGTGTGTCTGTGCACGCCTCCCTTTCTCCTTCTTTCCCTGTAATAATTGTTTCCATATTCTTGGCTGTCCCAGGTCATATTGAGCTGTATTGTTTATTGCTTTAGAAGCGAGACAAAATGTTTCCTGGTTCTCGATTTTTTTTTTTTTTCCAACGCGTAGAAAGATGGCGTCTGTTGGATTCTTTTTAGCCCCATAAGTGGTTAAGGACTATTAGGTTTGCACCAGGTTTATGTGAGGAGAACAAAGGTTGTGTGGGGACACTGAGCAATCATTAGCGTAGTATGTTGTTTTTTCCACTCGACCACCACGGTCATGCCAGCAACCCATCAGTTAGTTGTGTATGTCCTCAGATCACTGGTGCTCCTAAAAAAAAAACTGCAATTCTCTCTTTTAGAGGTCTCTCCGCCAAAGCCGCCTGACCAGCTTTAAGCACCAAGGGTTCAGTTTTGCACCGCAATCATCAAGCGAATACATTTGCATAAAAGAAAACTGGGAAAAGCGAGTTTGTCCAATAATCAATTTTAAAGGCTTTTGGAAGCCTGCTGTACACCCTGTGCTCTCACTAAAAAGATGGAATATTGTTTTGAGCTGCAGCTCTGTTGCACCGATATCCTTACTGGTAGCCCCCAATTCCCCATTTCCATTTTATATATCCTAACATCACTTAAAATTCATCTGCGTTCGAGATCGTTCCAAGAGTTATAAAACAGTGAGACTTTCCCCATGGTTTCACACATTTTCTCCGATGGAAAAGCTGAAAGAGGAAGAAAAGGGCCCACCCGGGAATGGGCCGTGCTCTCACTTTACCTGCTGCCGGGCGGGGAGCTTCTCCGGCTAGCGGTGGAGCACGTTCAGAGCCATCCAGGATGATGGTCTCCAAGAGGAGCTCTGCTCGGTAGGTGTTATCCACAGACACGGGATGTTTTCCACATTAAAAACGGCAAGCGAACGTTCATTGTTTCCGGGCTACGTTTGGTGAGGCAAGCTTGCTGCCATGTTTTGATCGATCACGTCACCGGCAGAAGAGCACGAAGGTGCTAAGCTCCCTCGATAGGGCGAGTCTGTAAAGCTGAGTTGCTGTGTGTCATGGATATTGGGGGATTTTATTTTTATTTTATCGTGACGAGCGAACAAAACTTTTTTTTCTATTCGTGTCAGACCTCCTCCTAGGCTGGAGAGCTGACAGGCGATACAGGCAGCCAGCACAAGTTAAAGCTCTCTTGGCACCAACTGTAGATCCAAGAGGAAACACTGCAGTTTGGGACACCCTGGCATTCTGAAAAAAAAAAAAAAAAAGGGCCTGAACCAGACACTCTTGTGGAGTTCACAACCTATATGGGAACGCAGCCATCACCACCCCCCACCACTACTCCTCCATCTCCGCCAGTCAATTCCAATGCACGTAACATCAAAGTCAGCATAGGCCTCGTCCGCAGTCCCTCGGCAGCGCTCAATATGTTAGTGTCTGGCTCCCAGTCAAACCAGCGGTGATTATTTCCATCGTCAAAAAATTATATTCTGGAGCGTGACTGTTTCTTTGAAAACACTTGTTTCTTTGGTAACTGCACAACACACTCACCGCACACCCATTATGGCGAACTTATAGGACGCATGATTTTGGACGTGAAGAGGGCCCCTCTATTTGGGAATTATGTCACAGAGACATTTTCACATGAGCTGGAACGAGTTAGGCCTGATTGTGCGAGGCACGGGAAGGTGTCATCGGACGTTTGGATTTACACATGGTTACTGGATAGCATTAACAGCCCAATATTTGCACGCGAGCGTCTCTAATGAGGCACGCAAACGTGTTCAAGAGGTGAGGCAATGATGATGTGAGCTGTGCAGGAAAAAAAAGTAGAGGTGCCACCTTTGGTTGGAATAACCGGATCAATCCCAGTTGCTTTTACAAAAAAAAAAAATCTTTAAGGGCTTCCTGTCCATAATCCCTTTGTTTTCCACAAAATCTACAAAGGGCTCACGGGGGGATTTAGAAAAAAATAGGAGATATACATGTTTTTCATTATGTTCCATAGGGTCACACAGGCCTGTAATCTGCAGGTGTTCTATAGAGAAGTTGGACTAAAACGGAGTGAAGAAGAGAGAGTGACAGGGGAGCATTCTTGTGGCGTGCATCACCAAATGGGATATGCACAATATCTGATCCTGTCAGTAGCTGTGAACAGACATGTCGATGGCAAGAGGCTGGATGCTGAGGTCAGTGCGCGTCTCTGGGGGTGAATGGAGAAGCAGCCAGCACCAGAGCCAGAGTAATCCAGCAGCAGCCAGGAGAGGAGTGGAGACGAACATCTGTATCTCTGTGTGTTCTTTTTTTATGTGGTGTCACTATACATGCATGTGTGTGACCATATGTAGCGTGTGTGTGTGTGTGTGTGTGTGTGTTTGTGTGTGCATATGTTTCTAAGCATGTATGTAAATGTACGTGCTTGTGCGTGTGTGTTTAAAAGTATAAGTGGATATGGAGGTTTAAGTGTTTTTCTGTGTGTGTTTGTGTATGTGTGTGTGTGTGTGAGTGAGAGAGCGCACGCGTGCATAAGTGTGTTGCACTAACACCAGATTGCAGCATCTCCTCCACTGCAGCCAGATGGCGTGAGTTATCGGCTGCTAGCCTGACGCTCTGCGGCCTCGACTCAGCGCAGATGGTTGGGCTCTCAAGTCTCCCTATCCCTGTGGCGTCTGCTGCGTGGCAGTGACCAGGGCAACAGCAGGAGAACCCACACCCCACTCCCCACATTGTTACCATAGTCACCCTGCCATGCACCAACCTAGGCCTTCATTTCCTTTTTTTTTTTCTCTTTTTTCATTCAAAACATATTTTGTGGAAAGAAGTGCAGTAAAGTGAGAGAGGCATATTTTGGGCTTTTTTTTTCTGTCTTCTTTCGCGACATTTTTGTTTTCTTTCTAAAAGACAACCAAAAAAAAAAAAAAAGAAAAGAAAAGAGCATGAGGAGCCAGGCAGGCGTGCTTTCCCCCCTCTGAGCTTGAGTTGACAGTGTCGGCCAGATCAGAGACGTTCAACTTTTCCGATTGTTTTCCAAATGTTTACGGTTTATTGTCATAGCTAATTTTAGGGGCCGCGCAGAGAAGCGTTCCAGTGGTGTGGAAGATGGTCAATGTCAGGCTGAAGGACAGCCTCCTGCTGAGTGGGAGGGCTACTGTTCAAGTGCCTCGCCTGGCAAGGCCGTGTAGTGCGTGTGAGTGTGAGTGTGTGTGTGTGTGTGTGTGTGTGCATGTGTGCGCGCACACGTGCATGTGTGCATGTGTGAGGGGCAGAGGTTTGGTAGGGGTGGTGACATTGTAAATACAACAAGAACCGACAAGTTGATGAACACGGGGATAAAAACAACACACGACACATGTGGACGTAGTGTCCATCTGTGAATATATGTCCATGTGTGTGCGACTGACTGTGTGTGTGTGTGTGTGTGTGTCCATGGTTTCGACTTTCACTTGCCCTCTTTTAAGTGTGCTGCCTGCTGCTGCTGCTTCTGGCCTGTCTGGATCGTCCAGAAGGCTGGATGAGTTCATTTCCTCGTCTCCGTGCCTCATTAAGAGATAATGAGATTGTGGCAAAGGCAGCAGTCACAAGAAAATTCTAGAGAAAAAAGTAAAGCCTCTGCCGAAAAGAGAACAGATTTCACCTGATTCTTGCCATGAGTTTGAACTGTAAGCAATTCAGTGTCAGAGTAATAGTCTCCATCTTGTTTTTTTTTTTGTTTTTTCCCAAGCAACCTCAAACTTTTTTTCTTTTTCTGTACTTTTTTGAATAAAAGAACAGAAAATGAAGTGATTTCAGTTTAAGTAGATTGTAGCAGTAAAAGTTTGTGAGAACCTTACAGCAGTGAGAGCATCTTGGATTCAACTGACACATCAGTCTGCAAGAGCAGAATAACTTGTGCTCTCCATAATTGAAGACACATTTGGAAGCTTAGCCATGTGCCAAGAAGGTTCTTCTTGTCTGCTATGCTTGTACAACATCGCCCTCTGGTGACCAGCTCACACATTACACACAACTGTCACCTGTGAATACGACCTCCACAATGCCTGCCAAATGAAATCAGTGCAGACAAGCATTCCAAAGCGAAAAGATGACCTCTGTCTGCTTGTTGGCATGATGGAGGACATGCAGGCTGTGAAAACACTGGAATTGGTCCCCTTCTGCTTTCATGTTGGGCCAGGGACTCGGCCAGTTGACGGATGAAAGATGTGATTTAGTGAGGCAGCGTGAACATTCCTGGACAGGCAGGGAGACGGGCGCTCCCAGGGAGAGCGAAACGAGCTGTTCAGTGTGTGAGTGTGAGTGTGTGTGTGTGTGTGTGTGTGTGTGTGTGTGTGTGTGTGTGTGACAGAGAGAAAGGGGAGTCTGAGGCTAGCCTAAGGTGGTTGGGAGAGAGGTAGCTGATAAGAGAGACATCCCTGCCTTTAGTGATGGCTGACAAGTTTCCCAGGGATCTCATGCCTATCCTCGGTGTACTGTGTGGTTTTTTATGGCAAACAGACGGTGAGGTAGGGGGCTCTTGAAAATGAAGAGAAGAAGAGAGACACCACCACGAAGTAAAAATCATGACCGAACTAACGCAGCAAAAAAAGGAGTTCAAGGACATAACAAAATCCTTTGCAGATGTTCCAGTAACTTCTGCAGGGACGGTCGAAACTTGGACTCTTTAGACCCACTCACTTTAGAAACATTGGAAGATCCTTGTACATCTTTCTGGTGAAAGATCTTGGTCAGGTAAATTAGTAATTAAAGTTAGTCTTAAAGTAAATAATGCCTACAATCACGGTAACACCTGTCTACAGTGTTGTTATACAATGTCCTTGGTGGTTAAATTGGTGTCCTTGCTGGTATTATGGGGTTAAAATAAAGTAGTCACAGTGTTCCAACTGTCACAGTATTCTCATAAAAATATGAATTAAACACAGCACACAACAAACTCCCCTCTGTGATCGGACATCTGCGAGACATACATGCTACTTTTACCGTCCTATTGGGAGGCCGTGGCAATGATGGGGGCGGCGGGGGGTTGGTGGAGGGAATATTTCCTCCACAGCTGATTATGTAGTGACCTCCAACAGCTGCACCTGTAAACCGACCCCCCACCATCCCCCTTGGCCACTCAAGGACCCATAACTAGTGTCTGCGTATTGGTAGCCTCCCTCCATCACAGCATATGGAGGCCTGAAACACGGTTAAGTATCTGCTGGTTCAGCGTGGAGGGGTCAACAGTGTGTTAGCATCACATCGCCCCAGTGGCATCAGCTGCCCCTCTGCCTTTGTTTGCACTGAGGAGCATGCCTGACCGTGAGCTTCCGTGAGGCTAGCTGGGTGTTCGACACACATATTACACAAACACTGGAAGGCAAGTGCAGGCACTTACACACACACACACACACACACTTACACATAAACACAAACACGCACACGTGCATGAACACACATCATTTACACTCATACACAGACACATAACCACACAAACAGCTAGACAAACAGACCTCATCCGACCAGGCAGCGCCCTGGGGGGGGGGGGCGCGCCGGGCCCGGGCGGGCGGGGGGGCCGCCGGGGCGGGGGGGGGGGGGGGGGGGGCCGGCCGAGGCACCAGGGTGG
>JAVQKI010301218.1:0-19746 GCA_036025975.1 Nematalosa erebi
CACACACACACACACACACACATGCGCACACATACTACACGCGCAGGTGGTAAACAGAAATAATTCATGGTGACCAGGTGCTTCCCTTTTACTCTAATCCCCAAGCTACCCATCTCTCTCTCTCTCTCTCTCTCTCTCTCTCTCTCTCTCTCTCTCTCTGTATCCATCTCTCTCACACACACACATACACATAAACACACACACACACAGACACACACACGGTCATGCTGGGAGGGGCACACCACTATTAGCCTCCTGCTTGGCAACCCTAGCACCTTGGCAACATCCCACCATTGGCAGCAATTTCTCTCTCTCTCAGTCCCTCTCCCCCTCTCTCAGGGCCTCTCTCTCTCTCAGTCTCTCTCTCTCTCTTTCTCTCTCTCTCTCTCTCTCAGTCTCTCTCTCTCTCATCCACTTTTCTCTGTCTGTCCTTACCTCGTACCCTTTCTCTCTCTCGCTCTCTCTCCCCCTCTCTCTCTCAAAGGCTCTTCCTCTCCCTCTCTCTCTGTCTTTCTTTTCCCCTCTCTCTCTCTCCATGTCTTTCCCTCTCTCTCCTCCTCTCATCCTCTTTTGGCCAGAAACCCAGTGTTCCACCAGCCCTGGCCTTATCTGTTCTCTGCAACCCTCTCCCCTCCCTGCTCTCCAGCGGTCGGGGGGTGTGGGGGTGCTGGCACATTGCTGGGCAGTGGGCACACTGAAGGTGTCACAGAGTGCCCGAAACGTGCACGTCATTACCCGGAGCAGACAAGCATGTCCCTCACTGCCCGACCCGACAGACATGGCCTCACCTGATGTGGCAGGCTTTCAAACACAAACACAGAGACACACTCACACATTCACTTACACACACACACACACACACACTTACACACACACATACACAAACACACACACACATTCATACACAAATGGTGAAATACACATTTCCCAGATACGTGGACATGCAATGGTAAAAGTACAAGCACTGATTCAACTTCTTCACTCAAGTAAAAGAACAAAATATGGCCTCTGAAATGTGCTCAATACTAAAGTTATCTTAGGTAGGGTATCTTTGATTTTTTCAAGGTTTTTTGAAGTTTTTCTGTCTAAAAGAAGCAGACTATAGTCAACAACGATATTCCAGCTAAACAACTGAAACTTCTTTATAACGATTTCGCTGTCCCTATGGTGTTCCACAAAAATGTATGGCGAGCTTTTTATGAAGCCAAGGATGAACTTGTGGAGAAACAAACCTTCTCTTTGAGGTCATCTTGCTGGCAGATGAGGCCTAGTAGAAAGATCAAATGTGTTATTTATTTCTTTAAAACAAAGAAAAGGAGGAAAAACTAATAAAAAGTAAAAGCAAAACAAACTTTTGCTGTCTGGACACATTTTCATACACTGGATTTGATGCTGAAGTATTTCATTATCATGTAACTGTGTTGTTTTTGCTGCCATCAGCAAACCAAAATACTCAAGTAAATTACGGATACCTGAGAGCACAACTTATATACTATACTTTTCTACTTACCACCTCTACACAGACCTCTTTACTGCTAAGAACAACTACTACTACACACACATACATGCACACACACACACAAAGACATACACACATGAGACACAGCCTCCGGTCCAATGCCCCTCAGAGAATTCCCTTGGTGTTTCTAATAAGGTTGTGTGTGTGTGTGTGTGTGTGTGTGTGTGTGTGTGCGTGTACATGCGTGTCACTGCCGAGGACCGAATGTGGTCAGTGGCACAGTGGCTTACGACACAGCAGAGCAACCCTTATCCAGGGACCCTGAGCTTTAATCTACAGCTTCAGAGGAAGGAATCACTACCCTCAGGGTGTTTTCAACTTTTGCCAAGGGGGCTGGCAAGAGGTTTTTCCCCAGAAAACCTCGAGGCTCCATCCAAACTCTGCCAGGTAAGGCTTCTTTTTGGCCCCCTTAGTTCAACAGCCAGTCGAAAGCACTCCAGTGTCTAGATAGCGTTTATTTTTAGAGCACAATGTTTTTTTTTCCTTCTGTTATAGCCACAGACGGCTGATGCAGCGTCGTGCCATTCTTAACTCTCAGAGCATAATTGTTTTTCCAAATGCCATGCTGTGAATTTGAAGTGGAATGCTTGGCAAAGCAAAAAAAAAAGTCTCAGGCAAAGGCACTTGCATATTTGAGCTCCAATGAAGAGGGAAATTAGATTCAAGCACGCCAGCTTCTGTTGAGAATGTCACACTGTTTTTGCGTCTGCGTGAGTGTATGTGCATGTGTGTGTGTGTGTGTGTGTGAGAGAGAGTATGTGTGTAAGCCTGCCCAACTGTGTGACCACAAGTTCACCAGACGCAGGGACAATGAGACTCAGACAGGGAGAAAGAAAGAAAGAAAAGAGTGAAGGAGAGAGTGGAAGAACAAGACCTTCAGGGAACGAAGTGGGTTGTGGGAAGGTTGTGCAGCTTCACCGTGGCAACCAACTAGTCAGGGTTAAAGCCCCTTATTCTGCATTTTAAAAGTAGCAGACACAGCAGTCAGTTTTCTGTACCACCCGACCACTTGCTCAATCAGTAACACATACACACACACACACACACACACACACACACATCTTACCCTCCTCCCGCCAACATAATTGTTTTTACAAGTGAATTCATTACCATAGTTAGTCGCCATGCCGACAGTGGGGAGAGAGAGATAGAGAGAGAGAGAGAGAGAGAGACGAGGGCTGTTTGTTGGGAGGTGGCCAGAGTTTTCTGAGGGAAGGTATAAATCTGGCGGGGCTAGCGTGTTAGACAGCCAGCGATTGGGAGCCGTGTTGTTCGGGTTGTTCTCCATCAAAGTCCGCTGGAATGAGGCGCTCACAGGCTTGTCAGGGTAATAGATACGGCCGCTTGTTGTATTTTTTTGTTTTGTTTTGTTTTGTTTTTTGGAGGAGGAAGAGGAGGAGGAGGAAGAGACTGAATGAGGATGGATGGATAGTGGTGAGGGAGAAGAAGAGAACAGAAAAATAGAAGCCTAAAGCATTCTGATGAAAGGTAGAGAGAGAGAGAGAGGAAGGGAGAGAGGAGGGTGGGGATGGGAAATAAAACTGCCAAGCCAAAAAAAAGAAAAGAAAGAGAGACAGACTGCGGAAAAGAAGTCTGAAGAATATGTTCAGGTCAGAATCTTTTCACCTTCTCAACGAGCTGAGGTCTGCATACTAATTTGCCCAGTAACTGACACACACACACACACACACACACACACAGAGAGAGAGAGAGGAGGTTAGAGAAATGGAGTACCAAGCTTTCAAATCTCCCAGTCTCAGCTGTACCCAGCAGCAGACTTGGTGCTGGCTCGTTCTTAAGGCAGGCAAGGACTCTTGTCAGGAGCAAGCAAAAGGCTCCCTACTCACCCCTTCAGTGGGCTGCTTCTGCTCTCCTCCTGCTGCCTCTGTTTCTCATTCATATTCAGCCTGTCTCGCCTCTCCCCCTTCCCTGAGCCATCCCTCACCTCTCTATTGTAATGCTGTATGCAACAGTCACTTCAAACCTGCTCAGGCACTCACATTATTACCGTGTTGAGATGACAAATGATTTTTCGATACAACACTGACTGTGTGTGTGTGTGTGTGTGTGTGTGTGTGTGTGTGTGTGTGTGTGTGTGTGTGTGTGTGTGTGTGTGATAGAGAGAGACCAAGCAAGAAACACTAATACAATGTCTTGTAAAACCCCAATGCATCAGAGATCCAGTAAATGTCCCTGTAAGTTATTCACCTGTAGTTATATGATTTTGAGTTGATGCCGATGTCAACTTTATTGCAACACCCTAAAATAATGGCTTCAAGCATCTTTTGATGATACATAAACTTTAAGGTAGAATTGCGCCTGTCCATATCAGTGCCCTTCTGGAAAACGCCTGGTGTGTTCCATGTTCCTTGTTTAAGTGGTGTTTTTTGTCAGCTCTCGAAAAATTGGATATCCCCTTAGCTCCAAATAACAAAAATGTTGAACACTTACAGAAAGGGAAATTCCTCTATGGTGTTTCTTTATAAGCAGCTGCCTTTAAATATTACTAAAATAAGTCTATGACTTTGGTGTACAGTACCTTGTGCAGTTTTTAGTATTGTTTTTTCATGTGCTAATTTTGCTCACAATTGCTAATGTTGTGCCATTGTTCGTGGTAACATTGTCTTTGTCCCTTTGAGCTTTGTCAGCGGGGAGGAGTTGGCAAGAGGCAGGAGCTGGCCAATAGCTATCTCTCTCTCCCTCGCCCTCTCTTCTGTCTCTCTCCATTCCCTTCAAATTAAAAAAAAAATATTGGTATGGCAAACTGGACACTAAGCACTACTGTCAAAGACAAAGTCATGAACATCATCATGATTCGTCATGAGCATCAGTACCCCTTGTTCCTGAAACACAAAAGCCTGGGTTATTTGCAGAGTCTCAGTTAGCCCTCTGCTACAGCAGGGCAGGCATGGGGGAAATGGCCTAGTTTGTTCCCTGCTCATGATGAAACACAAGAGGGCGTTTCCACGGCGCCCCTGTCTGCATGGGAATCTATTATTTCCAGCTGCAGAGGGGATGGAAACTATTACAGAGACTCTGACAGGCTTAGCTGGAGAGATGTGGGTGTTTCAGGACGAGAGGAGGCGAAGTCATCAAGATATACACACACATTTGTGAGCGCACACATACACACATGCATACACACACGTCCACAGACATGAACTCACACATTCGTAGGCTGAGTCACTCTTTGTAGTTTATCTTTGCCCCCCCCCCATCCCGGGACAGAGGAAGCAGGGCACTCTCTCTCTCTCTCTCTCTCTCTCTCTCTCTCTTTCTCTGTCTACTTCTCTTCTCTCTCACTTGCACACTCTCTCTCTCTCTTTCTCATTCTCCTCCCTCTTTCTGTCCTCAGAAGATCACAGCTGTGCCTCTCCTCAGTAAGTACTCATCTTGTTCTTAACCTTTCCTGTAGATTTCAGTAGAATTATTTTAACTGTATAATTTTGTTTCCCTGCGTCCCATTCATGGTGGTTTTCTTTCATCTGCCAGTCTATGGAAGTTTTTGCTTTGTCTCTTACTTTGGATCACTGACTTCTCTCAGGAGTATGCTGGTGCAGCTGTGTGTGTGTGTGTGTATGTGTGTGTGTGTGTGTGTTTAGGGGGTGTGTTTCTTCTGTTCAGGTCCCCTGTCAGTCGCAAAACACAGAGCCGAATTCTTGAAGCCATAGTGATGTATAGGACATTCTTAGCAGTATCTTTAACTCAAACTCTACTGTTAATAGACAGTTCAATATTTTTAAATAATTAAATATTTTTTTGAGCACGACATATCTTGTATTCTTGTTATGTATGGTTTAGCTTCTTCATGTGTTACTGCAAAAAAAGTGCACTGACAGGTTCAGCTAACTGAGGGGAGGGCATCATGCAGATCCAGAACGCCTGTGCACAGTTGTAAGCATTTCTTTGTATGAGGGCACATTCCGGTTGTGGCTAAGTGTCACATGTTGGCATTGTAATAGTTGTTGACATGTCACAGCAATCTAATGCTGGTAGGTCAGTGAGTGAAGCAGTCAGTGATCATGACTTTTCCACCTTTTACTTTGAACTCCTGTGACAGTAACTCTCTGTTGTTCTGTTCTGTAGACTGTGCCTAAGTATGACACCATAGTATGTTGACATATTATTATGGCCCTTGTTTAGCATAATTTCTGTTGTTGTCTTTTTAACTATTTAGCACTGTGCATCCTACACAGTGCAGTGTTGCATAATTCAGGAGTTACATTGACAAGGAATGTTTGGCCTCCTTATCTGAACAAACGTTTATTGGCATATCTGTTTTGGCCTCTGGCACAAAATGGGCCAGCCTTTTTCATGCTCAGCTAAACTGTTGTCTCCGAACTTGAAACCTAGTAGGTGAAATTGTGTGTGACAAAAGTAAGGGGCTGAAACTGAACAAAGATTTAGATTCAGTTGTGATTTGGCTACTTGATGTATTAAGTGAAATGGATCCATTAGTTTGGGGAGAATGATAGAGGTGGGATGATTACATGAAAGAGAGGAAATGGACAGAATCTGACTGAGGAATGCGCTCTCCCAGCTCATAAGGCCAGAGAGTGATCGTGATGATAATCAGCTCACAGCAGGGGTCTGAAGACCAACCTGATCAGACTGGTCTTCTGTGTTTGCCTTCCTCCCTGTCTCCATCCTAATTTGACTGAAACGCTCACACACACACACACACACACACACAAACACAGAAGGGAAGAGAGGGAGAGACGTGCATACACATTCATTCACACACACACACACACACACACACACACATACAAATAAACATACACACACACACACACACACACACACACACACACACACACACTCATGCACACACAAATAGAAAAAGAGGAATACACACAAAAAGTTAAATAAAAAGACACACATACTGTATACACCATTTTTTAGACCTGAGCACTTCATTTGCCTGGCGAGTGAACAGCAAAATGCCAGTCTTTCACAGGAATCTGCATTGGGAGAACGAGGGCTTTGGCCTTTAGTTGAGGCAGTCTGACGTCAGCAGTAAGACTACACCATATTAGCCACTGTTACATGATGTCCAGCCAAACCACTGAATTATTCATAATGAACTGACTCAGTGAGCTGTTTACTAAATGAGCTGCCTGTCCTCTAGACTGTTCATCTGTTGCAAAATTCATATATGCATTCCTTACATTTCGTGTCCTACGCATGCATATACTGTACAGTATTGATTTAAAAATCCTCCCAAAACATTTGCCTTTTAAAGTACTCCTGTTACTGCTTGAATAATGGAGCTGAAGCCTACTTGTGCCTTGTTGTTTATGCAACACATGGCAGAAACCGGACTGTCAGCAAGTACATATCTGGGTTTCAATGCATGGCAGCCTTTTTCTTTTTTACAGTACTGTGAAATTCCTTTGGACAAACTGGAAGACCAGGTTTGTGTATTTGTGTGTGTGTGTGTGTGTGTGTGTGTGTGTGTGTGAGTGCGAGTACATGTGTGTGTGTGTTTTGTCGGTGCTGAAGAGACATATGATTGCATTGTGAGAGCATGCTAGGCCACATTTGGTTATACTTGCCATCCCCTCCAGAATGTGACATTTAATCCACTGTAATAATTCTATTTTGCTATTACTGTTGACAACCCCCCCCCAAAAAAAAAAAAAAAAAAGAAAGAAGGTATGGTGGGTTGGTGTAGGCTGGTGGGCTGTGACACACTGCAGAGCCTCGTCTCTATCCAGTAATAGAGTGCAGAGATAGTGGCTGCTCCCAGACTGATGAGCAAGACTAATCCTGCTGTGTTGACAGACTGAGAGGCTGAATCGTTGGCTCGTGGGCCTGCTGCACTGTGTTTGGTTTGGGTTGTGGCCTGTGAAGAAAAGACACGGACAGAGGACTTTGTACATGCCACTGCACACTCTCTTTGTTTCTCTCTCTCTCTCTCTCTCTCTCTCTCTCTCTCTCTCTCTCTCTCTCTGTATGTCAGTTGCACACACATAGGGTCATATCAGGATCCTATATACAATAAACAGAAGTTGTTTAGTCATTTGAGTGCATGACATACAATGTAGTTAGGGTCAGGTTTAGGGTATGGGGTGTCATATATATGTATAAGGTCATCCCTTGCTTGCTGATGTCATACTCTTTCTCCTACTGTAAGAGGACTGAGCTCTCTATGTTGTGAACTAGTCATGACCATTCATGTGGATTACTGTATAAAAGTTTAATGTTCAGCCTAAGAGCAAAGGAAGTTCATAGCCAGGGAGAGAAAAGACTTTGACAAAAAGTGAATGAGTAAGTAATGAGTAATAGGGAGATCTATTAAAAAAACACAAAAGAAGAAGGGCGGACCAAGCATTGGGAGGTCCTGGACTGTATTCACTGCCTTATCCTTAAGCCCACGCTCTGAAATATCACCTTATCGCAACAAAGAGCCCTGCCCATTTAGGAAGCCCCAGAGTAGGCAGCCAAGAGGCACCACAGCTTTTACCCAGGGTTCCGAAGTTGCCACGACAACAGCCGTCAACCAGCAAGTCTCACTCAGGCAAAGCAAGTTTTGCGCAGGATGGAATAGAAAAACAGTGGGAAAGAGAAAATGAGGGAGAGAGAGCAGGCATCTTAGACTGTCTTTTACTTCAGATGAACAGATTAGCTGTGTGCTTGTATGTGTGTGTTTGTGGGTGGGGGATTGTTTTGGCGGCTTGTATTTTGTCTGTCCCAGGGATTTTGAAAGTAGCAAAACTTTCCAGAACATTCTCCCATGCTGACACAAACACAACCTACATTTTAGTGACCCTTCTAGGCTTATCCCAAATCACAGAGTATGCATTGTTATGCTATGCTTTCATCTGTAAAACCATAGATCTGAAGTAAAAATGTCTACATTTTGTTACAGTATATAAGAGACACCTTGTCTTCCTATCCGGACATCTGCAGCTTTGGACTGGGATTAGTGCTGCCCTTGAATACCTCCTGAGACTACCTTTGGCTAACATTTAAGCTGCGCTTCCCGACGGGACTGCGCGTATGTGTGTGTGTGTTTGTGTTTGTGTGTGTGTGTGTATATGCGTGTCTGTGTGTGTGTGTGTGTGTGTGTGTGTGAGCAAGAGAGGGAGAGAGAGAGAGAGAGAGAGAGAGAGAGAGAGAGAGACTGTTAACGGATAAAAGTGGTTCTTGGCAGTGTTCTGAGATGGCTATTCAGTAGGCACACAACACCTGAGATGTCCATTAGGAGGCCAGAATTAGCCTTAGCCCCGTCTAGGCTTTTCTGCTCTCAGACTTTTATGTTACAGTGCTTTGGTTTTTACCTTTACATTTGTTATATCAGAACCTGGCAATCGAATGACAGTAGTCTAATGTTGTATATCCAAAAAAACTCCCATTACGGCTTTTGTGGTGATTTTTTAAGACAGTTAGATTTCTTAGTGAAGTGAAGAAAAGCTACTGGGTTGCACTGTAAGTGTATATGATGCGTATGGCTGTGAACTGTGTTTTTTGCAATAATTTTGCAATAGTTTTTCCTTTGAAAACGTTCAGACAAAAGGGAACTCGAAGACTCACACAGACATGCAAAAATAAGTACTTTTATTTCATGGGATAGAAAAGGCTGGCTGTTGGCTTTTTGCTGCTTTTGGTCAGGTTTGAGTTTAAGAAATGTATTGCGATGGCCCCTTGAAATTTTAGGATGCCTAAGCCAGGAACTGGCTCTGTGGGAAATAGCCATGTTTTGAGGATGATCATGAGTTTCCTTTATTGAGAAAGAGCTAAGAGCTTTATGCTTCCTCTGTGTTCACTTTCACGTGGCATTTAATCTCATGTCCAGCTTATCATCTCGATCATCTTCTGTAGGTGAAAGGCAGTGTGAGCAGACACTGATGTCAAGCTCATTTCCCCCTTCGCTGCTGACAAAAGACCCCATAGTGGGCCTCAAATTCAGCTCTGTTTCTCCCTCACCTCAGAGGCTCTGGAGAGACAGGGGCCTTATCCCTGAGGCTCTCCCTGATCCGTCTGGGAGCCTTGGATCACACACGCAATCACACGCGCGCACACACACACACACACACACACACACTGACACATACACATACACACATAATCACAGATAGACACACAAAGACATATACACAGATACACGCAATCACAAGTAGACACAGACGATTACACACAGACACACACTCACACACACAATCACACATGTACACACAGACACACACACACACACACGTACACAGAGATACAGATGAAGACAACGAGCCCTACATGTTTGCATATGCAAAAAGAAAGAAGCAAAAAGAAAAATCCCTCGGTGTGTGTGTGTGTGAGTGAGCACAGGGAGGAATTGTCATGTGTTCAGGAAGTGTGCAGATGCAAAGTGTTCGTCTGCCTTTTGCTTAGAATTGAGGCAGCAATGTGCTCATTGCAATGGGTAGCATGAAGTGAATAACAACTCCATTTCTCTCAGCGTATGACATGCAAAGACAACACACTATGATGTTCTATGTGTATTTTTCCCACCTTCCCCCTTGTCTGCCCTTTATACTCAGTTGTCAGACTGCTTAATTATTATGTGAATGGAGGCTTAGGATAAACAACTCCTCTTCATTTCCTATCGGTATGTGAGGACCATCATCTGCCTCCCTTGGCTGGAGCGGCAAGCAATGGGCTGAAGCACCATACAAGGCAGTAAAGTGTCGGCGCCTGTGATAACTTTGTGTATCCTACCTAATAACAACATATCATAAGCAAGCCCGTTTGCAGATCCTTGTATGGAATCCGCTCCTGTATTTCCTTGAGCCAAGATGCTGTGAGGAATGAAGATGCCGGAGAGCTGAGTGGTTCACCTCAAGTCAGAGAGGTCAGACAATGGCTCAGGGTGAT
The DNA here is from genome assembly GCA_036025975.1 of Nematalosa erebi. Taxonomy (NCBI): domain Eukaryota; kingdom Metazoa; phylum Chordata; class Actinopteri; order Clupeiformes; family Clupeidae; genus Nematalosa; species Nematalosa erebi. Next base: position 10,376 of record JAVQKI010301218.1, read on the forward strand.
AATAATTTTGTCGACGGAGTTCCCCGGGGGGAGAGTCGATGGAGGCGTTTTTATGTTGTTGCTGTTGTTCAGCTTGTGGTGTTCTGACTTTGGGTTTGTGTGTCCACTGTTATTCTTTCATTAAGAGATTCTTAACTCTGCTCACTCTCTTATTTTCTGCTCATTTGCTTTGCATAGAGTGTTTTATTCCCTCTTGCCCTCAGGGCTGAATGAGTAACTGCAGAATTCCGTTGGTGCTGATGTGCAGATCTGACTGGGGAGTGAATGAGACTGTAATGATACATTAATTTGGTTTGGTTGATGCCATCTCTGTAGACTGTGTTCAAGGAACATTGTTGTGTTCCATTCGTATTTACCCACTTACATAGTCCATCTAAATATGATCTAAAACACTGGGGACACATTATAAAATGTAACAGGGGAAAACATGGGAAATGGACATGTTATCATTAGTCATACTTTATCCAAGAAGGACACCCTGGCCCTAGCTTCCAAAAAACATTTTGTTTCCTTTTGGGGAGCTGTGTTTAATGCTGTGTTTATATGCTCAATGGTATCTGTTTGGAAAAGGCCAGATCGAATTAATGACCTCCTCAACTGCAAACAAGCAAAGTGAAGCAGTCCACATCAATCCAGAGGCAGCTGAACTGCAGCTGGATAGGCAGGCAGACAGGCAGGCAGCACAGGCAATCATTAACCAGATCTTTCATTCGATGCAATTCCTGGTAGGCAGAGAGTTTAACACCACAGATGTCATCTGGGGTCAAAGAAGGTTGTCTTGGTCCATCTCTTTAGAGCTGAGAACAATGGAAGTGGCATTGAGGGACCGTCACCCCTGTTGACCAATTGGGTCCCCATTCTGCGTCATCATTGGTAGTTTTATTGATGTAGTTTTGAGGTAGCTGTATGGATCTCTAAGGTCAGCATGAGGTGCTACAGGAGGTCCTTTGGCTTTGTTTGCTGACAGCGCTTCTAAAGGTGACGAGACGTTTTGTTTAGGGGGTGTAGAAGGGGAGGTCCCATGTTTTTGTTGGGTGGCTGCATGTCCAATCACGGTGGCTCTTTTGTAGAGCAGAAGGCCAGGACATCATCCCTACCATGGGAATATGCTGTTAAAGAAATAGCCCAGAAACAGTCTGTTGTTCAAGATTGTCTTGTTTTGCTGTTAGGAATAAGAATGAGAAAATTGACAAGTAAATGTAGACTGAACAGTAAAACGGCAGCCAGTGCTAACTGATGAGGGCAAGAAGTTTCATTTCAGTTGCGGCCCATTCGTGTTGTACCAGATTTTCTTTTTGCTGTTCCTACTGACAGCACTCGGCAATCTCAAACAACAGGGTTATGGGTTGATTGACTCTGGGGTATACATTTAAGTGTTCAGTAAATATAAGCACAGAGTTTCATAAAATATCTTTATGTTCCTCTGCAGTAGAATAATCTCAACAGTGTCAAGGTTGCCTGGTTGTTCGAGTCATATCCTTTACTGAGGTTCAACATGTTGGATTCGATGGAATTACAATGGATACATATTTGGGAACCTCAGTGATGTAATTCATGCATTCAGAATGCTTTGCATTCCTGATGTGGTGGGTCCCTTAACTGGCCTCATTCTGCAAGACCTTAGCGTGGAGGAGGATTATGCATACTATTTCTTTGAGGGTTGAAGAGATATCTTGAATAAGACACTGTGCTGTCTGCTGTCTCACAAGCATGTTCAAGCATGCAATTAGTTGAATACCCTGGGATTTGTTGCCATGATAAAATAAAGAAATGACTGTTTTTTTTCACCGCTGTAGTTTCAGTGTCTATAGAACGCAGAGAGGTGGATAGGGTGTGGTCTGTCTTGGTTATATCCTCTTGGTCACTCAACCAAGGGTTTGACTCATCATGTTTATGAGCAACATGTGAGCTCCATGCCGAGTCCTGGCAATCCCTTTTAATTGGCTTGTAAGTGCACTGTGCAAAATGGTTTCATGGTTTGTTGGATCACTTAGCCGCATTGGGTAATGTTATTTCATGGGATTTAATGTTTGGCTGTGACTCTAGCCTGTTTATTATAGCCATTGTTCAAGTTGAATAAGGGTCACTTGCTGGCTTGTGAAGTTCATGTGCCACTGTCACTCATTCAAGAGTAGAAACCACAAATGATTACTGAGTGTGTACCATATTGGGGAGATACATTTTAAGAACACAAGGGTTGCATTCCAACATAAAAAGAAGAAAAAAACATTATGAAGTGTTTGCTGTGTGTATGTTCTCTTGCAAAAGTATGTCATTATGTTATGATAACACAATTTAGATATAATTGCGTCATACTGACAATGATGTAGGAATGCATGAATAAGCTGAATGCCATGTGGCATGTGGGCAGAAATCTCCCCATACCAGCCTCCCCTCTCTGTTCCCCGGACAGTCACAACTATGTGGCCCAGAGGGATACACACTGTGGTTAGAGAGGAGAGAGGAGAGGAGGAATGGAAGAGTAAGGCCATGTGAAAGTGATTTGCACAAAGGTATCCAATTAGAACGTCTCATTGTCTTCCTGCATCCTGCAGTACCGCAGCACCGGGCTACCAGGCTTGGCCGGTGACTGACTTTAGCACATTACTGATGGACTTGGCTCTATACTACGACAGCAGGACTACATTGGCCCTGCCTCAGTGTTTTGGAAAAAAATGTTGGTTGCTCACAAGAACTTCTGAACAGACAAGAAAACGAATGTGAATGGACTGGTGAATGGAGACTGTTGAGTTGGCAGTAAAGCCTACAACATTTGACACACAGTCTAAGAACGGTCTCACTGCTTGGCAAAAGCTGTCTTGAAATCCCTGCCAAGTTTACAAAGACGAGACATCCCCATCCTAACAGGCTCCAGAGAAATCCAGCTCCCACACTCCAAACTCCCATCTCCATGTTTGGTCGAGCAAGCAAATATCTGGGCTTGAGATTTGGAAGATGTCCTCCACATTCAAGACAGCAGGGACATCTCTGTTAATATAGAGCGCAAACAAAACAAACAGGTTGCCCCTGTACAAGCAGATTTCCCGGGCAGCACCACCCCCTCTCAAGGGTGTTCCGCTGCTTGCATTGGGAAGTGCGCTTCGGTGCTTGTAAGCCAATAAGAATGTGTAGGGTGTTCAAAGTAAACACCATTTCTGGTGTGCATGCATGCTTTCCTGTGAATTCTTGCGCCCGATTTTGAGCGGCTGAATTGACCTTATTAGGCTGGCTCTCCTCTTAGCTCCCTCTCGGTTCTGGCGAGAGCGCCTGACTTTTGGAGAGTGAGCTGGACTTATAAGCTCGAAGCTTCTGGCTTTTCCCTGCTCTCTCTCCCCCTTAATACTCATTTAGGTAATGAAAGCCTCAGTGGCCAGACGCAGTGAGGAGCAGAAGGCCATATGGCCTCAGCAGCTTTTTAAGGCTATGTCTGTTTGAGGGGCTTCTCTGATTTAAGGGTTTGTTTTCCCTCTCTAAACTTTTTTTTTCTTGTCTTTATTTGCTTTAAAGACCGACTTCTAAGAAGCAGAGGTGGGAGACATTTTGGAAGCTTGACTGTGGGAAAGTGTTGAACATGAATGGATTTTAAAGACATTAACAAGTAAAATAGACAGTATGGCTGTAATGTCAGTGTGGTTTGTGGTTTGGTTAACATGGTTTATCAATACAAACTATGGATTTAAGTCGTTTGACAGAAGGAAAGAGTTAATGACTGGGTCACCCTTTTGCAGTGGTTCAGAAATGGACCTATTTGCTATAAAATTGAATCTGCTGTGTCAGATGCAGAAAATGTCAGCAATGATTGTAATGTCACAGTGAGACCACAATAACCCAGAGATATGGTGGAGTTTGGTATCAAGTTTCCCCTATGCGGATAAACACATTGTACCAGTAATTTGGTATCTGTATATTCAGTGCTTGACAAAGCAGGATAATTTATCAGCATCGGGGGACGTGCATCATCTTGAAAAATTATAGACACACAACTCACATACACATACTGTACACACATCTACACACACACACACACACACACACACACACACACACACACACACACACACGCACACTATTAAGCTGTTCTTCCGGTTATGTAATGTAGCACAGTCAGGGGTTATGAGTCATTTGGGGAGACACATCTGCTTAAGATTGCATAGAGAAGGTTAGCTTTTCCCATATGCAGAAGGAGGGGGAGGGGAGCTACAGTGTGTGTTTTGGACCACAGGACACTGGATATGGCAGCCAGGACACTGAACCACAATCATTACACTCTGTAATGTTCCGTTTTCGACAGCATTTGGAAAACCCAACTCTGAACAGTTGAAACACTAGAAATCTGGCTACCTCAATGAACTGCGGAAAGCTGACCCCAAATGGAAAGTTGCGATCATTTCAGAGGGCGCAGGTCCTGAGTTTCCATGCCAACCAGCATAGTTACTACTGACCCCTATTCAGATTCAGAGGGAAAGGAGGTTGCCTCCCACTTTAGCGGAAATTACCCCCTCTGTTTGGTCCTGCACTCCTTTGAAGTAGGAATCAGCTTTCCTAATCTGCTTTGCCAAGGTGCCGGACATTTGAACTTGAAGTCCTTTTTTTAAATCCTCTACTAGCTTCCCTCTTCTTTTTTTCCCTCCATAGCTCTGATTTTTTTGTTCCGTTTGGCTTCTGCTGGACCCCTGTTCTGTACAGAGTTGGTGTGTTATGGAAGAATCTAGAAAGCTTGTGACTCAGTCTCTTTGTTTTGGTATGACTTTTGCTATGGTGACAGGGGAGTGATGTACTCTAACTCTAGCTCTAGCTCTACTCTAAAAGAGAATATCACTTTAATCAGAAATGTATCTGCTGCCTATATAAGCCTATTTTCCTATTTTCGAAGATATTTACATCCTTCAGATATTCCAGTGGGGAAAAAAAGAATAAAGCTTCATACATGACTTGACCGCCTGTGTGAGTTGTCATGGAGGTTAACACATTCCTTTCAGACACTACTTAACCTTGTTGTATAGTCAGTGCCTCTAATGTCCAATGTCTCTAGAGGAACAGCCGTATGGAGAAATGGCAATTATGGGATAACTTGATAATGTTAAGGTGAAAGGAATGCAGGCAAACACTTCCTAGGCCTGGAAATAGCACCTATTGAGTGCTTTCATTTAAGTTTCTCACTAAATGACACTGTGTTTAAATGAGCTGCATTTCTGTTCAGGGTGTGAGGTCATGGGGAATCATGGGGAATCAATGACATAATAACCTCAATCATCTGAATTATTTCATAAAGTTTGTATGTCAATATTTGAATTGCATATTTTGTTGCAAATTAATTGGTTGAAAATATTCTCTTATTAGAACGATTTAACTGTCATTTAAATGTTTTTCTTCTTTCTGTCTCATTTTTATTGTCACAGTTGTGAAAACCCTGTAGGACACCATCGGCAATCAAGTCTAATTCAGATGACATGCAGCCACAGGTATGCCATTTCAAATGCAATCTATGAGACTGATTAAATGGGCCATATTTATCCACTTTTTTTTTCTTTTTTCTTTTCTTTTTTGGTCAGCTCCTTTCAACAATTTCTAAAGCAACATTTTAAAAATGTTCTCTTTTGTGTTAAACACAGAGAAGTGTCCTAGTCCTTTTTTTCTTAGTCAATTGCATTTGTCTCGCATGTCTGGGGTACCTTTGAAAGCTTCCAAAACTGTTATTTCTGTCCTCAATTGGGGCCTAAAAGATGCAGCAACAAGACCAAGATGTACCAGAATGAATGAAAGGGGAGCTATTTATGGCAAGTCTTGTATTTCAATGCAAATGCCACAGTCCCTGATCTTCACAATGGCATCTCCCTGATTTTTACGAGATACAGTTTCGCACTTGGTGAGAAACCAAGGAGCTTCCCATGACCCCTGCAACTCCAGTGGTCCTTGTGCACAAACAAGCAAGAGTCAGGTCGCCTGCCGGCTCCGCGAAAAAATGGGGCGTCACCCGGGGATGGACTGAGTGAGCAGTCACCATGGTGACAAAGGGGGCCTTGCGAAGAGACGTGACGAAGAGCTCGGTCAGTGCCCCTCTGTAATGGCTGACTGGCGCGACCCCCTTCTGACCCCCCTAGCCCAGGCAACGCCTCTTGGCCTGGGAGTAGCCCCCCCTCCATCCCGCCCCCCATCCCCTCGAATAGGCTTCTAATGGGGCCATAATGAGCCTCTCCAGTTTCACCCCCCCGACCGCTTAGCCACAAAGGGGCCTTTCTCTGGGCCTGGCTAAAGAGATGATGAAGAGGGTGGATCGGCTCTTCCTACTCTCGCCGCTTTAAATAAATTACAGCCTCACCAAAACCTGGACAGTAAGGGCCAATTACTTTCTAAAGAAAAGGAGACGTGCCTCAACTAGGCAAGGCTGGGAGGAGAGTCTGTTTGTTTGTGCTGTGCTTTTTCAAGAATTATGTCATTCTGAAATAGTAACAATCAGTCTCCATCTCTCCTACTCTTACCTTAACCTGAATTGAGGATAGAACATTGGAAGCATTTGGGCACTAGGGTTGCACACTATACCTTATAACTTTCTCACCCTCCCTCCCTCTCTCTCTCTCTTTCTCCCTTTCTTTCCCACTCTTAGCGACAGGTGGAGGTGCGCAGCCATCTGAATGGCTCGCGGATCGTGTTCTCAGATGAGAACCAGCGGCCCGGCCCCCGGCAGCAGCTCCTCACGGCTCCTGAGCTTGCCCAGGAAGTGGTGGTGATCTCGCCCGGTCTGCCCACCCCTCCTCTCAGTCCATTCCGCATGGCCCAGTCTCCGACCTCACAGGCCAGTAACCGTGTGTGGCAGCAGCAGTGTAATGGTTATGTAATCACCATGCCGTGCAATGTTGTGTCATAAATACAGCCAGACTTTCACCTTTATTGCACTTCGTTAGAATAGCATCTTAGTGATGTGAATCTTTTTAACTGTTTCAAGGACAACAGGCAAATCCATTTGTGTGGCTCATTACAAATGTACTTTAAATGTTTCAGAGTTATAGCTGTAAGTGTGTTGGTTTTTTTTTTAAATTCAGTAGTCATTAGTAAAGTGACCAAGGCCAGCTTTTAAAGCAACTCTACCACCTACTGGTGCTCTCCTGCATTGCATGGCCTTCCTGAATATAGGTGGACGTGCTTTGTGTACAGGTAAATTAGTGTTGAGTCATATGTAATGTGGTTTGTGATTGGTCACTTTAGTGGGCTGGTCCACATGTCTTTAAGTCTGACAGGATTTTGTGGTTGTATGTTATCAGGTGACAGAGGTAAATGGCAGTAGCTATCCACCTCTAAGTTTTGGATCTTACTACGGCCCTTCTCAGACAGGTATGTGTATCTCCTTGCTTTAAACATCCAAATAAATCTTGTGGAATTGAGAATATAATCAAAACAACTTTTATGCCTGGATAGTCAGCATATAGAAAAACTATAGGCTACTCTCACATAGGGGCTCTCTGTGGCCCACTAGTGGTTAAAATGATGCTGTTTGATTACCAGTTAGAGTTTCCCCTTCATGTAGATCTTAATTATTAATGGGAGTATCAATGTACATAATGAATCACTTTCAGGTACAATAGCCCCAGAGACTGTTGCTACACTGTCCACACCAGTGAAATTATTTGAGATGATTTTTTTTTTTTTCCTTTTCCTGACCACAGGAAGGATGTCCAATGGAGTGCAGTTTGGAGGGTCTTCCACACTTCCACGGAGGACGGGCACCAGAGAGGAGCGACTTATTAAGTTCTCAGGCATTGGGCCTGTGGACGAGACAGGCATGCCCATAGCGTCCAGATCAGTGAGTCACCCCAGAGCCCACACTGTGTTATTATCCTGTTATTATACTGTTACTGTCAAAATGTACCTGGAATTATATAAGCCCTTAATTGGGAATGCTATATGGAAACGTCCAGATGTTTCCGTCGCACTCATAATGCTATGAAAATGCTTTGTTTTAAGACAATATGATTATATGTAATCTGTGACAATACATGAAAAAGTACCCAATATTGAAATGATACTGTGGTTTCTCATGTTCTGTCAAATCCATAACTCTGGTATTGCCCTTATATAACTGAACCTGTGTGAATGCTTGTCAGTGGAGTGCACATCAACCGAATGCTGCTACGTGTTTAGTCATCCATCCACTCCGTTTAGTGATCCACCCAAACCTTTATAAAATCTTTGAATGCGAGTGTGACTCATTGAGATCAGAAGTTCATGGCCAATTTACTCCCATATAATAATGCTGTAATGACAGGATTTATAACCGTGATTCAGGCCATGAAACTGCATATTTATCTTACACTTAGAAGCCACAGTGGAGAGGGCCTATCCCTTTACTAAAGCCCTGACTAAGCACACGTCATAACATTACTTACATTTGGAGCACCTGTACCTATATTTTTGCAGTAAGCGTGCTGTGAGGCACGCTTTATCTTCTTATTTGATTTGCTGTATAGAATAGAGGGTGACACTTTATAATAACTTTCATTAATAGGCCATTACCAAACCAGTGTTAGCTATGAACAAAGTATTACTTAATCACAATTGCAAAATAAACTAATCTTTATGAAAGATAGTTCATGTGTTGGCAAATGTGAATGTTTACAGTATTTTTACAAATTATCACATTTTAATAAAAGTTATTGTAAAGTGACAGTAGGCTACTATCTTCTTATCATTCTGATTCTACAGGATGATAAAACTGCAAGGTGGATGGAATGTTGCACTCATTGTTTTTTTGCTTGGGTTTTCGTGGTGGCTTTTCAACTTAAGTCTTTATTGTCTTTCTTACCCTTTCTCTCCTCCTCTTTAGAGCGTGAACAAACCCAAAGACTGGTACAGGAGCATGTTCAGGCAGATCCATAAGAGGCCAGAAGGTATAATTCTTCATTTATCCCTCTCTCCTACTCTATCCTTCCCACACTCTACCCTGCTTCTCTCTTTGTTTTCTTTATTCTTTCCTTGTCTCCCTCTCTCCTTCTCAGTCTCTCTCTCTCCCTCCCTCTCTCTCTCTCACTCACACAGACACACACATACTCTCACACACATACACACAGACACACATACACACATATATGTGCACACTCAAAGAAGCACACAGCGACAGAATTCCTTTCTGTCAGTCTTTGTTATTGCCTAGCTGAAGTGAAGTGCATCCTGGGAGCCTAAAGGCTTATGTTAAGAGAAATAGCTCCTTCAGTGTTCACATGTCTATCTCACCTCTCACCCTTGTGAATTCCAGAGGAAAATGTCAAATGAACCCAAGACTCCTCCTTAACAACAACCACAAATAAAATTAAATTAAATTTAAAAAAAAAAAAAAAAAAACATGAAAGAAAGTGCTGTAAAGCAATACTAACAAGTTA
>JAVQKI010301351.1:0-10568 GCA_036025975.1 Nematalosa erebi
AACATCGTTCCAACTTACATCTCACGAAGGTGGTTAGAGAGGTTTGGGAAACAGTCGGATTTCGCAAGATGTAAGTTCGGACGATGTTCGTACTTCCTTAGTTTCGTGCTAACATCCGTCGCTGTTTGGGAAACGCACGCCTGGACCACATGGCCGGTTTGTTTTCCTCTCTATATGGACAAACAGTGTTGTTTAGTCAGGGTATTTTGCCCCATAGGGACTAGGGAACAGTACTGTTTAGAAGTGACCTTCAGACAGGTGATCCATTGCAGTCACAGCTCTATATTAGATTATGAAGAGGCCTTCCGGGAGTGTAATAAAATCGCTCCTGTTTGACTGCAGAGCCGGGGATGTTCAGTACCCAAAGATTTAGCCCTGCTGAGCCGTGCAGCTTTTGGTGCAGCCCCAGAAAACGACCATTTGTGAGGTCAGATCAATAAATGGATATCGATCAGCTCTCATTCGACGCAGCAGAGCCTCATGCATCTGTGTAGCACCGAGGAGTGAAAGCACAGCAGCCGTCACTAAATAGGCATAGACATGATGGGGCTTGTGAGATGGCCGGTGACGCATGCATTCCAGAGATCTCTTGGATCTGTTGCCTTTATTGTACAGCTGTGCTTCTCTCTCTGAGTCTTTCACTGCAGGTCCCCACTGGTGTGCCACTATGACTCTGCCTTCCGCTTGTAAATCTTTAGCTTATCTGAACGTAAACAATCCCATTCTGGCTGTATTCGTGTACATATGCATGAGGACGTGTGCGTGTGTGTATGCATCAGTGCTTGTGTGTGCAAGCGCACAGGTTTGTGTGCGTGTGTTCGCATGTGTTTCAGTCCACGTCACTGAGCTAATAAATAGAAGATGAGATTGACCATACCGTGTTAAGAGGCCTCTCCATCCACACACCTTCACCTCAGTTTGACTAAAGTGAAGAGTATAGAAGCCCTTCTATGTTCTGTAACTGAGGTTCAACCCCCCCCCAATAGGTGTTGGAAGATGTAAACCGTGTCACAGAGATCTCATCTTCGAGGCCTATTCTTGAGAGTGTGTGTGCATTTATGACAGAATAACAAATGCAAATGTATATGTTGGAGACATTTCTTGCTCGCGGGGTTGAAGTATTATATGAAGTGGTAAAAGTGCCCCTGCTGTAACATTGTAGGCTAAGGCTTCTTCCTATGGCTGCTCAACGTAGCTGGAATAATCAGCTTTGCTGCATGAGCTGCCTAGCACAATGCAGCCATTCATAGGAAAAGCATAACAGGGAAGCTATATGACAGCGATAGGTTGACTGAAATGATTACCATCCCCTGGGTCTCTGAGCAGAAGATTGCCTCTTGTTGACAACCTAAGTGTCGTCTCCCTCACATGCTTTTACCGACTGTTTGAAGGAGTCATGTGCTCCTACAAAGCAGCATCTTGTCTTGATGAAAGCACTAACGTTAGCTCTAGGCTGTTTATTTGGCTACCTGGTTGTGATTGGCTGTACGAATACAGTGTGACGCGATATGTTTTATTCCAATCAGAAGCCTTTACTGTGCATGCCCTCTAAGCTATAGGCAACCAAAAGTCTGTAACCATTACAGGCCTTCAAATTCTCCTGTCAGTATATTTCTGTATGTGGATCCATGCATGTTTGCAGACTAAAATGCCCTGCAGTGCCCATACATAATTCTCTGCTGTCCCTTTAAACAGATCTACCTCTGCCCACATCTAGTGAACTTGTGCGTGGAGGAAACCCAGAGCAGATGGCCCTTTCAGTTTAACGTCGTGACATCAGGATTATTGAGCCCTTGCACTTGCACGATGGGCCATGCATTTGTTGTGTTTGAGTGTGTGTGCGCGCACGTCTCTGGTCTGCTTTTGAACTCATCCGAGTTGTTTGTTCTCCCATGCATATGTGGCGGGAGGTGCATGAGTTACATAACTATCAGAGTCAGACAGAGCCAGCAGCCAAGCTCATTTTCTTTTTTTTAAAGGGAGAGTGAGAGCAGGAGAAAATCCTTGTCTTTTTCTGCCCTAATCTGTAATCCTTGTGTAATCTGAACCATACTCAGTAATTTGCAATCTATCTAAATGAAGTGGGTGGGATTTCTGGCATTCATCATTTGATTTAAGTCTGAGATTAAGTTAAAGACACAGGCGATAATTGTACAGACCATCAAAATGAGCTCCTCATGCTATTCAGACTGAATTTTGTCCCTCAAAGAAAAGCAATACATAGTCTAAAAGAGATGGATTTGGTGAAGGAGATGGATCTAAATTTAGTTTTCCAAGAGCTGGGTTTTTTTATTGTTTGTTTTAACAAGGCTTTTCTCCCTCCCCTTCTGGGCCATTTGAGAGCCAGAGAAAACATGTCAGACGTGTAACTCAACTTTCACCATCCAAGGCACTCCACCCACACCCACACCCACACCCACTCGACTTCATGTTTGTCCGCAGTCTTTACTGGGAGCTAAGAGCCACTCCAATTTATTCCCACTGTCGACGTGCTTCTGATCTGCAGCCAAAGGAGAAACTTGCTGAAGCGTGTATATAGCACTGAGATAAAGTACAAGGTCTCCTCTATCTGCTGACACTGTTCATTGGAAAGGACTCGGAGTCATCACAGACGTGGCCCATGACAGTGTGATATCTTTGATGCTTATGGGGGCAGGGGAGGTGTGCTGGGACATAGGGGAAGTGAGAGGGGCTAGAGGGAACAATGCTGCCTGTCTGTCTGCCCCGCGGTTCCCTGCACAAGGCTCCTGTCACAAAGCTCATCATTCAGTCGCCCGGGCCCTCGTGCGGCGACTAACACCGCGTGGGACGGCGGGCTAAAACAAGCTGGTCTGACATCACTCCTCTCGCGGGGCCGTTGTCGTCGGCCTCACAAACACTGAGAAGGGAGAGGCTGCTCTGCTTCCTCCAGTCACCAAACTACACCCCCACCCCACTCCCCTGCCATCGAAACCTTGCAACTCTGGGTCGTGCTGCTTGGAGTCCCTGGTTTCAGTCACGTGGGGCACAGGAATTCAGGGCGATGTGCCTCTGGGCCCCGTCTTCCCGACGCAACCTCCTGCACCGCCCTCACCCCCACCCTATTCCTCTGTCTGGGACTGAGGTACATGCTCACGTGCACACACGTCTGCTGTGGTCCTGCTGTGCTGCTGCCTGCCGGCCTGTGATGTAATGCCCATCACCCCCTTACAGTGCTCAGAAGAAGAGGAGGAGGAGGAGGAGGAGGCGGCCCTTTTTGCTCTCAGGGCTTTGCTGAGTGTGACGGGAGAGTGCTTTTAGTGCAGAGTCGCATTAGCTCAGTTTCGGGATAAGATGTGTAGTGCACACACACACACACACACAGTTTTAACTCAGAGCTCCCAGACAGTTGCCAAATGGAGACTACAGCACAAAGGGTCTGGCAGTAGACTCGTCTTTACTGTGCAATTAACTTTCTTATTTTTCTTACTCCACTGCACTCTTTCTCTCTCTTTGTCTTTCTGCTGCCGGACCTCTGTCCCACGCGTGCACACACACACACACACACACTCACGCACATGTAGAGGCTGTTTCCCCAAGCCCATGTACTTGTTCTCATTAAAACTGTGCAGGAGAATGGCTTATAGATGCCCAGAGTGAAGAGGTAGGGAAGGAAGGCACATAGGAGGCAGTGTGGGCTGTAGAAGTCTCCTTAGGGCTTGAGGCAAGATGGAAAACACAGTAGGCACCATCAGTTCTCCTCAGGCAGCACAAGCCTGAGGAGAAGAGCCCAATTTGTCCCTACTCAGACAGTGGTTTGTGGTGCTCAAGAACAGAAAACTCAGCTCCAGAGTTGAACAGCTTTGTAGAGTACTTTGTAGAGTGTTTATTACAGTGTTGTTGTTGTTCTTGTTGTCAAGCATTTGTCAGACTTGTTTGCTTATCTCGTGAGATTTAGCTATTTTAGCATTGAGCCATCATCTCCTCAGTAAACCTTGTTTACCCAGTGAACATGTTGACGGGTGGCATTGTCCAGTCACTGAATTTATTATGTTCTGTAAGCCGAGTCTTGAACCAGCCCAACCCCCCCCTTACCCCCTTACAGTCACAACCACAACTGACGAGAGTTCTAAATACCTTTGTCCCCCAAAGACCCAGTGTTTTGGTTATAAATCACAGACTCCGTGAATAGTGGCTCTATAGTGGAGTGAGTATGGCTCCCCCGTCGCGCCTCTGGGTTAGATAACCTGACATGACCCAAAACAGCTGTATGTTTGGGGTACGCTGCTTCCTGTTTGAACACTGAGGATATGGAGCATGGCAGATGGAAATACCAGTGATGTGATTCGCCTTCAGGTCTGCCTGTTGGAGCACTTTCGCAATCGGGCTTTTATCTAAACGTGTGGCCTGGCATGCCCTTGCAGATTTTTTCGAATGCCATTGTGAATGTGTCTCGAGAGTGAGGCACAAGTATTGTCTGAAGTGTGTTGCAGGCTCTGCGCAAACACACATGCACACACACACGCACACACAAATCTTGTGAACAGGGTGGTTTTGTTACCTAAGTTGGATCTGACACCTCCTCATTAATTTTTCCATTGCTGTCAAAAAACGGTGTTCCACTGCTCTGGTGAGAATACAAACAAGACTGCAGGATCACCCTGTTGCTGGACAACATGTAGCCCTTCCTGGCTTGCAGCACTTCCATTTTGACTTCTCTCCAGTGGCCCCCTTTGGGGATGGAGGCTGTGGGGGAAGCCTCCTGGGGAAGAACTTGCCCACTGCAGCAGCCATGGGATTCTGCTCTGTGGTCCATTCCATTCCAACAGTGTACCAATAGTCAGCAGTTTGAGGAGAGCAGCAGGTCAGTCTTTCTGTTTGTCTGCATTTCTACCTTCATGTGGATGAGGTCTTGAGGTTGTGGATTTCTCTCACAGGGGCATCGAGATCTAAGCTGTAGATACTGTTTGCAGAGATTGCCTTAGATTTATGTGTTGTGAAGAGATAGGTGCACTGGGCTAGCCCATGAATGGAGGTAATAAACCAAGGCCTGGCTGTGTCTGACGGGGTAGGAGCGGCATGATCAGGCCTGGCTCATAAATAATGCCTGAAGTGTAATAGGAGGCTATGACAGTGGAGGCCATACAGTAGCAGTAAGGAAAGAGAGGGCGTCAGGGCAGGAAATGAAGCCTGCTGGGTTTGTTTACCGTTTGAGGATCTCAGCACAGCAGGTCAGATGTCCATTAGCCAAGAGAATCCCATTTATGCATGACCACTAGTGTTGTCCAGAGGTTAACATAAAAATGATACCGTGTCTGGGGGAAACTTTAATTGTTTACTGCTCACAGGAAAAAACAAAAAGCAAACATCAAGAAATTGCCTTGTCTTTACTTTGTTCAGTAGATGACAACAAAAATGCATTCATTCGTCACTGTTTAATCTGGCTCAAGACTTTTGCGTAACAACGCCTTTACACAAGTCTCTCTCTCAGTGTGTGTGTGTGTGTGTGTGTGTGTGTGTGTGTGTGTGTGTTCTAATGCTCAAGAGAGTGATGACATGAATAAGCTTTCATCACCCGTGATTCATTTCAAGATCAGCTGCATTATGAGACGAGTCTCGCCCTTGGGCTCCCCCTTGGTTCTGGAGAGAGGAGGTAGAATCTTCTGTTGAGAATTCCTTTACAGCGCTATGCAAACATTCCCTGCAAGATTAACAAGCACACAGAGAGGTAATAAAGCCAAAATAGAGCAGTCTCGCATTGGCCCCTTACATTCATCATGTTTAGTTGGTATCGTTGTCATAGAATCCCACCCCCAAGCCAAACTGTTTTAGTTGCTGCTGAGCCAGATGATTAGAAATCTGGTACCGTGTGTAATGTGTGTCTGTCTGAGAGTGGCTGGTTTTGATTCAGAGTTCTTTTTTTTTTTTTTTTTTTTTCCCTCCATTTAATGGGTGCAGTAGTCTACTCCTCATGCCTTAAGTAACCCTGAAGCATGGTCCTACGGGGCTAACCGCTAACAGGCCTGCGGCTAAGGGCCCAGCAGTAAACTGTTTACATGTGTTTATTTTAAAGATCAGCCAGTCAAGAGACTGTGTTATGCGTAGTGGTTCTTCTTGACTAATTATACACCCCGTGGCTCAAGAAGCCTATAATCAAGCCTTGTAAGCTAGCACAAAGAGGATAACGTCCTCTATAGTCATCAGTAAGACAGTTGTGAAAACTCTAGGCTTTGCAAACTCGAGGTATCCAGAGGCCGATGTTGGCAGTCACTTTTTTTTTTCTTTTGCAAAGTTACGCAGTCCTCATATACTCGCTCTCTCACCATTGTTCAACTTTGTATGCACACTCCTTCAGTTTGTTTTGTTTTTTTTGCTTTGTTTTTTCTTTTGTGTCCTGTTGCTGTTTTCCATTTCTGTCGGTGGCCGACCTGGTCTGATCTTGCTGATCTTGCAAGCACATGAAAGGCAAAGCACTGGGTGAGAAGGTTCTGTGAGCATGCTGTGGCCCTATGAGGTTTCAGGCATGAACCTCAAGGAGAACAGCTGTATCTCAGCATGTGGAGAGCATGTGACATGAGACCCTGCTCCAAAATCACTCCGAGGCATGTTAGCATAGGGCTGGACCTGACCTATAAATGGACACTTTTTAATGAAAAACATTGCGCTGTCCTTTCTTTGCCTGAAATGATGAGGGAAATTACTTTTTTTCCCCCCAACTGCACAAGACTGGCTGGAGTTGAGGTGGTGTTTGCCATAGCAAATCATGGTAGATGTTTTCATTGGCACACAGGTAACTGATAACTGTTAACTGTTATCTCTGGAGAATCTGCTTGTGTGTGTGTTGGTGCCTGCACTAGCACTCGCACCCGTCAGACTGGTGTCATGTTTGTGGAGATGGATCAGGGTGTGTGTGGTGTGCACATACAAAATGGCCAGTATTTTTCCCAAACCTATAACCTGTCTTCTTTATTATGCAATGCCTGCTTGTGTACAAATTCAGGATTATTGTGGATATGAAACGACATTAGTTAAGTGACTATGTGTTTTGAATCATGCTTTCTCGCTTGTTGTTATTTCAAGAGTGTCTTGTGTTTTTTTTTTCCCTCTATGTGTGTGTGTGTATGTCACCAGCTAAGTCAAGGTAATGTGCCTGGGATCGAGAGTGCCTCCCTGGCCATGGACACGGAGGAGGGGGTGGAGGTGGTGTGGAACGAGGTCCAGTTCTCCGACAAGAAGGTCTTCAAGTCTCACGAGGTAGGCCGCTGCCCCTCCATCCTTGCTGTAGCTCTCCTTGCCTCGGGTCACCAGAACCGATCCATAAAGATACAGTCAGGTCCATAAATATTGGGACATTGGCAAAAGTCTAATATTTTTGGCTCTATACACCACCACAATGGTTTTGAAATGAAACGAACAAGATGTGCTTTAACCGCAGACTTTCAGCTTTAATTTGAGGGTATTTACATCCAAATCAGGTAAACGGTGTAGGAATTATATGTGCCTCCCCCTTTTTAAGGGGCCAAAAGTAATGGGACAAACTTTTAATACTTCGTTGGAAATCCTTTGCAGTCAATTACAGCCTTAAGTCTGGAAGGCATAGACATCACCAGATGCTGGGTCTCATCCCTGGTGATGCTCTGCTAGGCCTCTACTGCAACGGTCTTCAGTTCTTGCATGTTCTTGGGGCATTTTCTCTGTAGTTTCACCTTCAGCACGTGAAATGCATGCTCAATTGGATTCAGGTCAGGTGATTGGCCATTGCATGACATTCCACTTCTTTGACTTCAAAAACTCTTTGGTTGCTTTTGAGGTATGCTTCGGGTCATTGTCCATCTGCACTGTGAAGCGCCGTCAATGAGTTCTGAAGCATTTGGCTGAATATGAGCAGATAATATTGCCTGAAACACATCAGAATTCATCCGACTGGTTTTATCAGCAGTCACGTCATCAATAAACACAAGGGAACCAGTTCCATTGGCAGCCATAAATGCCCACACCATGACACTACCAATCTGGTCTTCCTGTTTTTGACACTCGCAAATGGTTTACATCTTGTGGTGAACCCTCTGTATCCACTATGGTGAAGTCTTCTCTTTATTGTTGACTTGGACACACATACTGTACGCCCACCTCCTGGAGACAGTTCTTGATCTGACCAACAGTTGTGAAGGGATTTTTTCTCGCCAGGGAAAGAATTCTTCTGTCATCCACTACAGTTGTTTTCCGTGGTCTTCCGGGTCTTTTGGTGTTGCTGAGCGTTCTTTCTTTTGAACAATATTCCAAACCATTGACTTGGCCGCACCTAATGTTTTTGCTATCTCTCTGAGGGGTTTGTTTTTATTTTTCAGCCTAATGATGGCTTGCTTAACTGATAGTGACAGCTCTTTGGATCTCATATTGAAAGCTGGCAGCAACAGATTCCAAATTCAAATAGCACGCTTGAAATGAACTTTTGTCTGCTGCTTGTTAATGGGATAACGAGGGAATAACACACACCTGGCCATGGAAGAACTGAGCAGCCAAATTGTCCCATTACTTTTGGTCCCTTAAAAAGTGGGAGGCACATATAAAAGCTGTTGTCATTCCCTCAAATTAAAGCTGAAAGTCTACAGTTAAAGCACATCATGTTCGTTTAATTTCAAATCCATTGTGGTGGTGTATAGTATAGAAATATGAGAATTGTGCCAATGTCCCGATATTTATGGACCTGACAGTAAATGATTGTATTCATTGTTACTTACTCTTTGACTAAAGTGGTCCTAACATGACAGAATTACCTTTCTATATCATCAGTGCGCGTCAGTGCATGTGTGAAGTTTTTGTGTGTGGAGCTTCCAAGAAAGTACTTCGCTTGAGGGGTATTCTAGGGCTAACACAAGGTGCTATTTAAATTTGACCGTCTCCCATAATTTGTGCGTGTGTGTGTGTACAGGACAGAATCAGGGAGATGTTTGAGAACCTTATGCAGGTGGAGCATCCCAACATTGTCAAGTTCCACAAATACTGGCTGGACACGAGGGAGAGCCGGGCGCGGGTGAGATGTCAAAACACATGCACTCTCTCTCTCTCTCTCTCTCTCTCTCTCTCACTCATTCACCCTCACTTTGGGCACACACGTTCTCCTCCACACATAACACAAACACAAGTGGGCACAGCTTACATATTGTGCTCTGTAGACCCTAAGGCTTTATGCGTCCTCTGAGTTCAACATTTGCTTGAATAAAGCAGGTATTAAGTCATTCAAGGTTGCAGACATCTTCCAGTTAAACTGCCTGTTGGCACAAATGGGCCGTGAAGTCTGAGCTGACAGAGCATGTGCTGCTCATGCTTTCTAAGAACAGAGGTGCATTATGCTGATTTGGAGTCACTTGAAATCGTTTATGGTTCTTAATCTGCCAACAGGTTAGATATTGAGAGGACATGAATATTTCCGAGGACACACACACACACACACACACACACAAACACACACATCAAACAAACACACACACACACATGCACCAAATCACTACATTTATTCACTCTCTCCTTCCAGGTGATATTTATCACAGAATACATGTCCTCAGGAAGCCTGAAACAGTTTCTAAAGAAAACCAAGAAAAACCACAAGACTATGAATGTGAAGGTGAGATACTGGTGCTTTGGTCAAAAAATATCACTTGCTTTGTGTGTGTCTGTGTGTATGTGTGAGTGTGAGTGTGAGTGTGAGCGCACTTGTGCGCAGCGCCCTCTGCTGTTTGGTGGTAAACACAGAGGACTGATGCGGTGCTACCATCAGCATGTCTCCCTGTATTTCTCTCTGTCCTTGCGCTCTGTGTCCAGCTAAACTTATGTCCCTTCATCTTGCCCTGTCTCTTCCTGTGTGTTTCTGTTCTTTTTGTCTGTCCCTCCTTGTCCCTGTGTCTGCCTTGTCCATGCTTGTCTGTCTGTCAGGCCTGGAAGCGCTGGTGTACGCAGATCCTCTCGGCATTGAGGTAAGAATCTTGTCAGTCATACTGTATAATGCCATATAGCATTGAACTGACATTCACTGCTGACTAGCAAACTAACTTAACAATTTAAACCACTGTGAATGTAGTGGTATATACGTTATAGTATAGTGTTATACTATGTGTTACAGTGTGAAATATAGTGTAGTGTAATGACTGAGGTAAATTCTTCTATGAGATTTGAAAGATAAGATTTTTATTTCTGTTTTTCAACAGTTACTTGCACTCATGTGATCCTCCAATTATTCATGGAAACTTGACTTGTGATACTATTTTCATTCAACACAATGGGCTCATAAAAATTGGTTCAGGTAAAGGAAAAAAAAACAACACAAAACACCATACACAATGAAAAAAACAAAATTCTGAAATGACATAGCTTCACACACCAAAGCATGGAACAAAAAACAAGTGCTGCCTTTGAAAACGTTTTTGTACTTCCATCAAAAATGTACAGTTCATGAAAAGCCAACTGTAATTAATTCAGTTACATTTCATACATACAGGGATTAAAGTTTTCCGGCACCGTGCCGGAATTCCGGCGTGAGGCGCTTGAATACGGACGGGTGAAAAAGTTAAATATCTCTGTCATGTTCGAGTATATTCGTTCGTCGAAACTAA
>JAVQKI010301469.1:0-10204 GCA_036025975.1 Nematalosa erebi
TGCATGTGACAATAAAATTTCCTTGTATCATTGAATCCTTTTGTATTCTGAGCCCATGCATTGATGTACTATGGACTTGACAGTGTCATAAAAATATGCTCTTTCCCAAAGTTGTAGGCAGTGTTTGTTTCAGTCCAGTCTTTTTTTATCTGAACACAGCTTGTATGGTCATGACAAACAGACAGTTATCATAAATAACATAGACGATGCATATTCTGTCAGCCAAACATTTTTTGACTCGCTTTTGTTTGGCCCAATTCCCCCCTGCCTGACTTTAAAAGCCTTGCTCTGAAGCTGTTATTATTGTAAGATCCTGAGTCACGCGACTTAAAATGCCAGTGAAATTCTTGCCCTTTTGCCCCTTCAACCCCCATCTCCCTCTTGTGTTTCTGTCCATTATCACAGTAAATTATGAAGACATTCAAAGCACGCTTGGAATGGCAAAGAACATCCTAACCTTTATTTAAAAAGTAAAAATAAAAACTTGCCCTGAAAAGTAATTGACAGGTCAGTTCAAAAGTGTGTCTCTCTTAAAAAAAAAATAGCTGACCATGTCTGTGTGTGAGGTGTTTTGTGGTTAACATAATCGCACAGATTATCACTAGGCCTCCTCAGAGGGCTGTTTTTGCGTCCAAATGATCGTTGGCTTAAACACTCCGACATTTACGCTGACAGGTTTAACACTGCACCTCCCTCCCTGCCCATCCCCTACTGCTGATGCCTCTGGAAACTGGTAGAGCAGACTAGATTGTTTACCAGCTGCACACATTCTCCCCCTCTCTCTCTCTCTCTCTCTCTCTCTCTCTCTCTTTTCATCTTGAAATCAGCTGTCCCTGAGCAACTAAATGATTCAGAACAGTTTTGCTGTGCTCCAGGGTGTTTCTCAGTTTGGGACAAAACCTCTCTTGTGTGAAGGTTGAGAAAGTATTTGTGTGTGTGTGTGTGTGTGTGTGTGTGTGTGTGTGTGTGTGTGTGTGTGTGTGTAGTGTGTAAGCGTGTGTGCATACACATTTTTTTCTCCCCCAAGGTCACATACTCCGTGCACGGTTCACTTCACCCTCTGCCTGCCATACCACAACAATCCCCACACGCGACGGTGGCAGACCCCCATCTCTACACCAGCTTATTGGCAGATCTCTACTGATAGACGAGTGGCTAATGAAAAGAACGACCCCCACGAGCATGGCGGACAAGGCCCTACTGGCTATCACATTGCAGTGCTGACAGTCTGGATGGCGAAGGGGTTAATCTGGTTATGATCACATAGGGCCTGGACCAGAATGTATCAGGTGGAGAAGAGGTCAGGTTACCTAGGTGACATGAGCTGGAATGTGAGGTATTCCTCTTTCGGGTTTTGCTGAACAAAAACAGCATGTGTGTGTATGTGTGTGTGTGTGTGTATGTGTATGTGTATGTGTGTGTGTGGGGGGGGGGGGGGGGGTGGGGGGATTTAACAGGGATCTAAGTGACCTATGTGTGGGTTCATGAGTGTCAGGGGCTTCGAGGTTAAACTCGTTTGAGTAGAGGCAGAGTCTTTGTACACCACATTCACCTTCAGTAATCCCCACCTGATTAAGTTAAAGACAGACACACAACCTTCATCTAGAGTCTCAGGAAAACGTGCACCAGGTTTTGGCTAAACAAAAGGTGCTCTGGAGAGAATGTTCAAAAATGCCAACCCACCATTCACGTTTTTACAGTCATCATTTCATGTGAGCAAAATTTTTGTTTAATTAACTGGGTAGAAAAAGGTGGTTGTGGTGGTGGTGGTAGTGGTGGTGGTGGGGGGTGTTGGGAGCAGTGGGTGAGAGAAATGAGAATTAATACTTTAGATCTCCTGCCCAGATTTGAAATGGGCCGTTTTGCATTCATGCCTGTCTGTTGCTGAATTGGTGCCCTACAGCTCAATCCAGGGAGTAAGGCCCTTGAAAACTCATTTGTAAAATCATTTTGGAAATGGAACCTCTCACAACTTGTGTATGCATCTTTTGCTCAATTTGCTGTACCACTTTCATTGACTCCACATGCATGACATTTTAAAGTGTTTGCCCTGTGAATAGTCAAGGTCACTTAGAGATAAATCTACCATCTTGTTGTAGGCTACAATGCATTTTATCTTTAAGTCTTGGGTAATTGATCAGTTTCATGACACAACTCAGTATCTGATTATGTATGAAATGCTGCATTTGTCCTCTGAATGACACTGGAAGGAGCTAACCACATGCCATGAGAAATATGAGCACAGATGGGAAGACTTGAGAGGCAGCTACGTGAGTTGCTGTTCGCCTGTCCTCACCTGAGTCGCGGCCAGAGCTCAGCACCTGGACCTGTTCAATTACCTCTCCTTGCACGCAGAGTGGATTTCTTACATACCTGGGATAGGGTAGGGTTAGGATAGCAAAGTGGTGGTGGTGTGGTGATGGTGTTCTGGCAGGGACCCTAATTAAAGTTGGCCTTTCTCTCTCCGTTAAGCCATAAGCCTGGCTCCAGAAAGTTGAAAGCCCAACCATATCTTTGTTCCAACCATTCGCTACACTAGTTGATCCTAATTATTACTTGGCCAAGTAGATGAGCTCATCAGCGAGAATCAACTGAGTTCACAGCCCAACCAAAAAGGTTTTTGAAGGGATGTCTACCCCTGGCAGTTAGAGGAGTTCAGAGGCCTGCTGAACTGTGGCAGCCTCTAAAACTGGTCTGGGCCAGCGCAGGGTGTTCTCAGTGCTTCTGCCGCTGTCCAGGGGCCTGCGGGCCTGTTTGCCTCCCCTGGCCCTCTTGCACCGGCTGGGCCCCTAAGCCATTAAAGGGAGCTTTTCAGAAGAGAGTCGTGCTGTAGTCCCCCTTTTAACGTATTAAAGGTTTAACTAGCCCCCGTCTCTCAGCGAAATTCAAGCGTCCTTGTTTGTTTGGTCGTCAGATGGACTGTTTGCTGATCCCCTCTGGGCAAGGGGTGCATGTGTGTGAAGTGTGTGTGTGTGCATGTGTGCATGGGCGGGGGTTCTGAATGTGCCCCATGTCTGCAGATAACTGGACACGACTCAAACGGCGAGTTTATGCAGACAGTGGCGCTTTCATCCCAGGAAATGGAGAGAGGGGGAAAACCTCTGCAGTCTGTGGTGCTTTCACTGAGGCCTACTTAATCAGAGGGATTTTTTCCCCTCGTTTACCATACAGGATAGGCCCTTATAGTGCCAGAGTATTCATCTGTAGGGACGACAACAAACTGATGGAATATATAAACCCTGCAGAAGAAATTGCAATAGCTGATTTAAGATGGTTTGAGATATTTAAGCTGGATTGACCAGCTGTTTTTTTCTAGTTTAAGATGTGTTTTTTTTAGGTGTGTTTTGATGGTTTACCTGGTTTTGATGGTTCACCTGACTTGACCTGATGGTCAATGTAGTGCCTTTGGCTGGTTATGTTCAGCATGACTAGCTGGCCACACCAGCATGACTAACTTGATAAGATGAATGTCTTGCTGCTTGCCCTCAATACCAGCTAGCACTGGTATGAAACCATCAAAGACCAGCTTAAACCAGCTACCCACACAAACTGTTTTTTTCAGATGAATGTTTCTGCAGGGATTTGACTCATTCATGTCCAATGTTCTTCCTTAAACAATTATATGATCTTGGCTCCAATTGTGCAAACGAGGGATGTGAGCCTGACAGTTTCCGTTCTCGTCTAATTGTGCTGACATTTCATTAGTTTTGAATTGTTTTGTCGGTTTTGGACTGAGGGAAGAATGTCTCTCATCTTTCCTCCAATCTCTGAAAAATGAGGAGACAAGTGCATAGAGAGAGAGAAGTAAAGACAGAGAGAGAAAGAGAGAGAGACTGAGAAATGCCCCACATTCTTGGATCTTGTCCACCTCTTCTTTCAGTTTAAGCCCCATTAGCACTCAATGATACAAGGCACAGACTTCTCAAGGAATGGATCCTTTCAACATGTCTGAAGGACGGGAGTGACTAAACATCAGGCTATTTGTGGCTTACCCAGGATGGCTCTCCAGTGATGCATGTGGTAGAGTTTGCTGCCTTAGAAGCCACACTTATGCAACAAAGACGAACAACAGCTCGTATAAAGTACTTCTTGTGGTTTTTATGTGTGACACGGACTGAAATGATCTGTTGGATAAGGATGAGCGTGAAATTGACTCAGTAAGTGTTTCTGAGAAAAACTGAAATACAAATGTGCCAACAGCGTGTGTGTCTATGCAGCCATTGGGACAAACAGGTCCTAACTTACGTCCAATGTGTAATAACAAACACCTTTTGCACAAAACAAAGCCAGGGATGTTCCTGCAGAGGAATACACATTCCAGAGAATTCTCTATGGAGACAATACCAGTTTCTTAACCGACTAGACCACTGTGCTAAACTCACTGCACGAATGTTCCATAGTGCAAAACATTGTCAGGAGTTCATACCGCCATCCAAGTAAAATCAAAACACTTTATCCCACACAGAGCAGAGAGACTCACAGTGTGCATTTTGGGAGATCAAAAGCGCCCAAAGTTGTCTCTGTGAACGGCACAAAGGAACATGCGCCCATAAAAACCCTTCACTGTTCCAGGAAGTCTTGAGTGTTGTAATGGGTTCGCTCTGTGTGAGAGAAAGACAGCGAGACAAGACGAGACCAATGCATGGGGGAATCTTTGTCCGTCGGGCCCTTTGATGTGCCGTGTCAACATCCCATCAATCCAACACGGCTATCTTTCTGCTTCCTTTTTCTTTTTCCCTCCCTGCCTTAAATGCCACTGGCTGTCTTCCTCTACTGCAAAAAGGCCAGGATCCCAGGGGTGCCACCACCAAACCCATCCTCCACCCCCAACTCCTGCTTTCCAGCAAATGCCACTATAGGTTATCCTTTATTAACGTATCCACACACACTTTTCCAGCTCTTAAATGAGGGTCACTGAACAGGATACACACACACACACACACACACACACACACACACAGAGGAACAATATCCACCTTCATAAATCTAAAGCAAACAGCTCATGCCTTTGCACTCGCAGCTGCCGTGTATTTCACAATGGCCTGTCACAGACAATATCTAAAGGGATTACTGAAGTTTCAAACAGAACAACGTCTTGGCAAATGACACATTTTCCCCCTGAAACATTTTCAGGATGTGTGGTGGTTCTGTTCGGATCCGGACACACCCCAAATGTTTTAATTCTGTAAACCAGCTGCAGTTAATGCATACAAATCGTTCAGTGAATTTTTTTATTGATGTCTGTTTTCATAATAATTGATTCTAGAGTATAACAGACTGCTGTAGAGTGAATGTGTGTGGTCTTTGACAGCTAGGAGCACCAATGGCTGAGATGAAAAAGCCAGAGGAACCAGTCTTAACTTCTCTATCAATAGGGTTAATCCACAGATTACAACAGTAAAGTCTGCATAAGCAGTATGTATTGTGATGATAATTCTAATCTTGCAAGTTACAATAAAATGAGTGATAAATATTTTGAAGACCGTTGATATGAATATGAACAAATACCTTGGAACGTGCATCCTGACGTGGGTCTGTTCTCCTGAAAGCAGACTCTGTCTCTGTCTTTTTGTTTTGTCTCCTGTTCTCTTTCCATCTGTGAGATTTGCATGTGAAATAGCTCTGCGGACAAGAGAGGCCTGGAGTGTGTTCACTGGAGACGATAAGATTTCCTCTCGTGGTCTCTCTCTCCCCTGTCAGGCCCGCTGGACGCTGCGTTGGTCTACACGGCTGCTCTGCACGAGAAGACTCCAGCTTTCCTTTCATTTTTCCGTTCCTTTCTCTCTCTCCCTGTCTTTCTCTTTCTTTGTTAGCGTGTGTGTGTGTGTGTGTGTGTGTTTTTACAGACGTTATTGTCGTTCCGGTAAGCATGAAGTACACAGATATGGGCAATCCAAGAGAAGCTGGAGTAGGGGTTGGGGTACCGGGGTGAGGACCACACGTATTCCATGATGCAGGCCACCCAGGTCAGGCAGTGGGGAGGGTAGCAGAGGCTCCAGCCTCCTCTCAGCAGGTGGCCGGGGCCCTGGGCCCTCAACCCCATGGGTCACCAGCCACCATCACCATTGCTTACTTCGGTTTGCCAACAGTGCCTCGATCAAGGGGCCCTGGAATGCATTCCCCTTGTCCATCCAAGTGCACAGACAAACAGACAAAGCAGCTCTCCATCGACACTGTACAGTATTGGTACTGCGACACAAGCCTGAATTATTCTGATAGAAAAATGTAAATCTACCACAATGCCTTGCTGCGTCAGTAATGAAGTTATGCAACATTTGCTCCATTCATCTCAAGCTTGCTTGTTTTCAGCCTGGAGAGACGATGAACCCTTTTTCAAAAACAGTTTATCATGTGAATACCGTCAGCAGTTCAAAGTAAATGTGTGAGGAAGAGAGCAGTACACCACGGCCATTGAAAACACATTTGGAGGCCCATCTGCATTGTGGCTGACCTCACTCAAGTGGAAGATAAAAATTGCACTGACAACACATCTGTTAGTTAGTAGTACCACTCCATGGGTCTGACTATATTTTGTTGTGGATTGTGTCGGGAATTTGCAAGTTGCAACCCTCTAATTTTCTTGCTTAGAGTAAGGGCATCAAAGTCATATTGTATGACCTTCCTTGCTTTTCAAAATGATGGAAAGATCTGCATTCTTCAGTTTATTGGTACTGGGTTGATTACACATTTTATCACTCTCTTTGCATGTGAAAATGACGGAAACTTGGCTGATAGTGAAATGGGTTATTTTGTATGGAGGTTATTGGGTGGGCAAAAAATGGTGTGCAGATGTGCATGCCTTTGTGTGTGTGTGTCTGAATGTTTTCCCTCAGCATTCCTCTTGATATACCAACATTCCATAGCATGAGGTTGGTTTAATGTGTGACTGTTTTAGTGTAAGATGAGGAGAAGAGGTCAAGCCTTAAAAAGCTTCAGCAATAACAACGATGGTAAGCCTCGTCAACGGTACAAGATAAAACAGGAGCTGCACGTGGTCTTGTTTGACATACCCTCGACAATGCGGGTCCGTCTCAGCGAATTTCCCTAAAATTGGACCAGATGTCACAAACATACTAAAGCTGTGCTTTCAAACCTATGGCTGTGTGTGTTATTTGCAGCAACACCCTGTTTATGTCCATTGGGTTAAATGACAGTATAACCATGGGCAACCTCCTTTTTGGTCTTGAGTATTTTGAAAGGTGAGAGCGCATGATATTGTCAGCAAATCATACAGTTTTATGTCATGGAAAAATAAACCAGGGGTGGTTATTCGAAACATATTTACAGTATTGCCCCACTCTAGCAGGGCCACTGATTATTTGATTTTCAGTCAGGCAGAAGACAGACAGCAAGCTACCTGGAACAAAAATAAGGGCCACCATGTACACGTGAACATGAAACCAGAGCACAAATCCATGTTAAAGCCTCAGGTGCTGGGCGTTTGCATTGGGTTTGTTATCTAGGAGGTCAAGGGAGGTTGATGTGGGTGGTGGCGGATGAGGGAAAGGGTCGGGGGTCTGGCCCTGGGGTCTGACCTGAGGCCTCCACACAAAAGGCCCCTTCTCTCACTCTGTCTGTGTCTCATTCAGCAGTTCACCACACGTGAGGGTCTGAAAATCCACCTTCAACCGCAATCCCTACCCAGCAGATGGGCTGAAGGGTACAGAGAAGAATAAGTGATCCTGTATCCCCCCCCACCCTCAAAGCACCTGTGTTCTCTCCCACCACCCCCACCCCTAAAACACCCCTGCTGAGTTCCAGACAAACATCTCGCCACAGCTCGGGTGGGTCTGACCACAGAACCGGCAGCAGCCACGCCACGGTGCCCCATTAGAGCAGAACCCCGCCGTGGCAGAACCTGCTGTGAGCAGAACCCAGCACCCGTGTTGTTTTTAGCTGCCGCGTGCTTCGGTTCCCCCAGCTGCGCCCTGAAGCCGTGCCACAACCCCCGGGACGGCTTCCTCTCTGCGAGGTCCTCGAACGCGGCGGAGGCACGGGTAGCCTCGTTTGAGAGTGTCGGGTGTCTGACTCTTTGCCCTCTGGGGAATAGCATGATAGACTGTCTCCACCTTGAGGTGTGTTTTGCCTCCGCGCTGCAGTGCTGACTAAAGGGGTCTGTTGAGCTGTTATTTTCACCGTTTGAGTGGAAAAAGAAAAAGACTGGGCAAACCACAAAAGCTGGGCGCTTGGTTTACATCAAGGCGAGCCCTTCTATATGTGAGCATGTGTGTGTTTGTGTGTGTGTGTGTGTGTGTGAGAGAGAGAGTGGAAACGTGTCTGCCTGAAGAGAGGCACACAGTCTGGCCCGTCTCCTGACATCCGCAGCTAAGTGCATTAAAGCAGACAGTCAAAGCCCCCCGCCCGTCAAAGTGAGCATCTGTTCGGCTGTTACGTAACGCCTAATTGCACTTGTGGTCGCGTGTCAGCTCAACTCTGGCTCTGGCTCCGGCTCCAGCTCCGACAAAGGGGCAACACTGTGCACGCCACACCTGCGGAATGCCACTCTCTGTCCCCCTGTTTTGGGAATTCCCTGATTGCCTCTTTGCCTGAGTCTAATGAAAACTATTTAGGAAGGTCCCACTTTACGTGATGTCTCCTTCTTACCATGTGGTTATGTTAGCAATAAATAATGTGTTCTGACGTGACTACATATCATTACATGTTCCTAACCCTAATCCCAATGTACTCCAAGTGCAATTTGTGACACAATGTTCCTAAGCAAAAAGAACACTTTATGCTTCATACAAAACATTCACAACAGAGTACTCAGTGCATAGGTATGTTTTCGTGCTCATTAAAGAAAGGATATGAAATCCTTTGTATAAGCAAGCCTGATTTTGAAAGTCATAAAGGTCCTATCCCCATCCTTCAGCCCTCCCACACCTGAACGTGCAGCATTGCGTGTTTACATTTTTTCGTCTGCTCAGTTTGTTAGATGTTACATTTGTTAGATGTAGATGGTTCAGTAAGTTTATATCTTATCATGATCAGGTGCCTGAGGGACCTAGAACACAGACCTACATATAACCCCCATTGCTTAATAAGACAAACTTGGGACAGTACAGTTATGATAAGTAATCACATTCCAGTGGGTTCTGTCTGTAGCACCAGCCTTCACAAACATCTCTATCGTCCAGGACTGGACCCTCGTGATGCCAGCCTATCCCCCCCTTCATCAGGGATGATTCAATTAAGTCTCATCTCTGAAACCTCTGGGTCTTTCATGTGAAGATAAATGACCATCCCTGACCCCCCAAACCTATCCCTTTGGCCATTCTTTCGGCACTCTGTTGACAGATATTCTCAAGCCCCACTTCTGGACAGGACTGCACTGGTCATCAGCGATGGCACGGGACAGGCGGCGTGATTAGCTGCATACCAGCAAGGCTGAAGTCACCTGGGGCCTGTCAGGAGGAGATGTCTCTTCCTGTGAATGACCCCTGCCAGGACCCGCATGCCACAGAACCTCTGGATGCTCATTAGGCTTGTCGCGACAACAATTTTAGACCTAGTGGGGAAAAAAAGATTAAAACATGAAACAGATTTGCCTAGAGGGGATTTGATTACTGTGTTTGTGTGGGTGTGAAGCAGACTACTATATCACACAGGGGTGCAGTGTTTGATCTCATATTTTCACTTTCTCTTGCTCGCACACACACACACACACACACTCACACACAAGCAAACAGACAAATGCTCTATGTGATCTCAGTATGGAAGACCATGTATATTCAGTGCCTGATTCAGCTCTTGCAGGCAGGCACTGAAGTACAGCCAAGATTTTATGTGCGTTCATGTTTAATCCTCCCAGATCGTCTCACTTCCTGCACACAACACTCGAGCCACTCACATCCAAGCCCAGACAGATGATCCAATGCCAGGAGCGCAAACACACCCACTCACACACCCCAATGATCACTGATACACTGAAACAGTGTACGCCATTTAATCTGTGCTAAGCAAAACAGAGACCCTTTACCCTATGCTAATACTTTTAACGGCAAGCATAGAGGGTTTTTTTGTTTTTGTTTTTTTCCCTAAGTCAGCTTCCTGACGGGACCTTGGACCGATGCATCGTTTGCTGAATTCGGGTCAGCAGAATACTGTACTTCTGGAGTTTTTTTTTTTTTGAGCTACAGGGCTGAGGCCTGTGCTCCACTGCTCTGCTTCTAGCCCCGGAGCGGCCTTAGCAAACAGGCCTCCC
>JAVQKI010301573.1:0-10161 GCA_036025975.1 Nematalosa erebi
TATGGGAAGATCAAGGTTTTGTACAGAGGATCAGTTATTCTCATTATCAAATTAAAACTGCTGTGGTTGAGGGTAAACCAAACTATGTGTCAATTCCAGAGAAGGCATTGTGATACACACATGACAGTCAGTAGTGCAGTGACGAAATCTTTGAATGGTACAGATCTTTGCTACTGGTCGTTATTCTAAACAAACGACTGTGTCAGGGGTTTTTAATTTCATACACATGGGTCTCTTGGGGGTCCCTTGTGGAGTCTATTGAACACACACACACACACACACACAGGCACATATGCTCACACTTCAAAATCTAATGTATTCAAATGTAATCAAGTCACATCAATTATTTTGGGATATTAGATATTTAAACATTGCTCCCCACACCCCAGTCTCTTTACTGGTAAAAGGATACAGTTTTTTATTATTGTTATGTTAGTATTATTTTTAATAGTTTAAATGGTAAAACAAAATATGGGCAGTGTGAACCCTATATGCCACAATTCTCAGACCTACCTTTTATCTTGAATAGTAAGGACCTCTTGATAGTGGGCCCAGCAGTACTCATTAAACGACTATACAGAAGTGCCAGTTTTAGCAGTTTTAAGTGATTTCCTTGTGTCGCCCCATCGACCGGAATTGTAAGGTAATTATGCCCAAATCAAGACGTTTGTTCGCGTTTCTGCACGACTCCATGGCAACCCTGGGTCTCCTCTTGCCTGCGCTGCCATCAGCAATTACCGCCAAATCCAAAGTAACGATTAGCCGTTTTGATGGACAGTTGATAAATGTTATGAAATCTATAAAGTCTACGTATTGTATGTACCAATGAAAACTGATGTAACTGAAATCGGGCTCACGACTGCAGTGCTCATTACTTAACGCGTGAATGTAGATGATGGCCATGTTAGTTATTAAAAGTTATTGCAATGGGTTTAAAGGGGATGTAAAGAACAAAGGCTGCAGAATGAGGGGCATACGTAGGCTATTTATGAGGCAGTAGCCATTGCCTCCAAATCCGTGGGGATGTCAACATTTTATGACACAGCCTTGGTTTTGTCATCCACCAAGTCTTTAAAGCTAATCATAATTGTATTTATTTTTGAACTTTTTTTTTCCAGCTTTCATTTTCCTCCCTTTCATGATTCGCTTTGATTTGTAGAAAGACTTGTGTGTAGAGCATCATTCACTGCAGCAATTATCTCAACCTAATTAGAGAAAAAAACTTTTACAACTTTTTAGTTAATGATATAGCCTATTTTGGATTTAATGTGGATCATATGCGCTGATCACTGAGAATAGGTGCATGGTTGTATGACCATGCATTCTCTTGTCTGCAGTAAAAGCTACCAGGTGGATTACGGAATGTTTTACATTGTATCACATTGAGTCCTTAATATAAGTGACTTTGTGTGTTCACAGACTACTGCCCACTTTTCCCAACACTTCGTAAAAAAAAGAATTAGGGGGAAAGGTGTAATTTGTGTGTACCCAGCCCCTCCCGCGGAACCCACCCTTCAGGTGAAAAAAATCTTTTAACATTTTTGTGTGTCTTTTAAACATCAGAAGGGTTTGTCTGGTCGAGCCAATCACGTCCCTCCCTGCCATAGATCGCTGCTATAATACATAGGAGTAAAGGCAGAGTCCTCGCACTAGCGGCTGTGGCTTCAACAAACCAAAGGTTCCGAGGCCAATTTTCTACCTTTTCCCCGTATACGCTGTAACCACCCACCTCCGATGTGCTCCGTTATCAATTCGCAGTCTCTCTCATTTCCGCACCTGCCACGGTAGGGATCGGTCGGGGGCCCACGCTTAAGCTGAACAAGAGGTGGAGGCAAGGACATTGCTTGGAAGCGGCGAAGCGCGAACGCAGGACGAGAGATCCGTTCAGGGTCCGGCGCAAGGTTTCAAAAACGAAGCAAGGACTCGTTTGAGATTCACTGGAAGAAATGCTGCTGTTAACTAGACTCGTGCTGATCGCGTTGCTCTGCTTGTCCTTGATGTCGTCCGGGCTGGGTTGCGGTCCGGGAAGGGGCTACGGCAGGAGAAAACATCCGAAGAAGCTGACGCCTCTTGCTTACAAGCAGTTCATTCCCAACGTCGCGGAGAAGACCCTAGGGGCCAGCGGCAAATACGAGGGCAAGATCACACGGAACTCTGAGCGATTTAAAGAACTGACTCCCAATTACAATCCCGACATTATCTTTAAGGATGAGGAGAACACTGGCGCGGACAGGCTCATGACACAGGTAGAGTGAAAGCATTTCCCCTTCTTCCTACTTCTCTCCACCTAGACGCTGTTCACCCTGTCTCTGATGCTGATAGTAAAAGAACCACGGGCCACTACATCATCCCGCCCGGCAGCTCCTAAAGTCTATAAAGTCAGAGCTTTTGAAACTTCAATGCGTCAAAGAGCTGTTTTATTCCCTCCGGGCACAGGTTTTCTCTAGTCAAGACAGGGCTTTTCGTAATGAAAGCGTGCGCTCGAAATGCCATCAAGCCCAGGCAAACCGGCGGGCTCACAGTTTGCACTCACTGTTACAGGCTCTTTAAAATGTTAATGTCTTCCTATGCTTATATAGATATATGGAGTGTATCCGTATTGAGTTGTTGGACGCACATTATCTCTAAATTATGCAATGTTGGGTGAAAAATAGGCTACCGGCGCTATACATATTTAAAGATGTAATCTCTAATCTACAGTTAGTGCATAGCCCTGTTGACAGAGCACTGTCAATCACATGACATCTAAATATAGCTTAATTAAAATATGAAGTCGTTCAGTCGGACATCTGCATGGATTTTTGCAGCTGGCAATGGCTGTTTATCAGTGCATGAAAACATTGACATTTCTATGAAAATGTTCAGAATACCACAGCTCCTCATTCACAGGGCGGGACAGTGCAAATTAGTGCGATGATAAAAAAAAAAGAAAAGAAATAATTAAATAAAAGCGAAAGCGCACCGACGCGCCTTTGCTCATTGCACAGCGTTTTGCTGCGGTGAGATGTGGAGAGTAACATTACGCATTCGGCGCAAACAGAAAACACAGATACTATCTGATTTGTCAAGAAGATTACTTTGTGGACCAAGAGCAGGCGTCTAATGTGGATACAGAAACGCAGGATATGCTCGCATTGCAGTGCCCATGGTAAATATCCAAAGGGTCAAAATTGTATAGCCCGGATGTGTCGCATCCAGCAGACTAGCCGCCGGACTACATCCATAAGTACGATTAATATTGCAAAAATCGGGATTGTGCACTCTTCATTCAGATGAATCTTGACCGTGTCAACTTGGGCTTTATAAACCAATATATAAGGGCATTTTTAGCCAAAAAAAAAAAAAAAAAACGCCGGTGAAGCAAGAATGGCGCGCGCGTCAGTTTCCCCTGGACCGTGCGCCATGGGCACGAGCTCCGATTAAATATTCACTCCTGCGTGCGTGCGGTCCGAGTCTCTGTAAGAGACGCTCATTTTGCCTTCATATATGAATTTTGGACATGTTCAGCGAGATGCAGATTTTTCCGATTATTAATGTATATCTGATATACAGAGTTCCCGAGCGCTCATTCACTACTAGCAGATGCATGCCCCCCAAGCAGTTTGACGCGCAAAATATTGCATGTTTTGCCTCTGCTCGATCTACTTGTTATATGGAATGGCATCAGTGACTTTTGTAGACAAGATCACCGGTAATTAACTAATTGGTTGAAAGATGTCTGGACGCTATCCACGTGCCATAAGTTAAACATTGCGCAGCATATATAGGCCTAACGCAGATGTGGATGTGCACAGACATACCCATGGTCTTTTTTATTTATATTCCAAATAGGAAAATGTGTGCAAATTATTTTTACAAGCGTTCTGACACCTCGTTGCATAAAATGAAGCAGACCACCTTCTTGGGAACCGGCTCCCCACGAGATGCTACTGTCACAGCATTGCTGAGAAGCATTTGAACTTCTGACCCTTTGCTGTTGAAAGCAAAAGCTATGGGTGAATACATTACGGACACACGAAACGACTCAACATAGAGCTGTAGGGTGTATTGATCCAGGTAATCGTGTGTCATGCAATCTGTTGGAATTCAAGTAACGGACCCCAGTCATTAAGGGCGAGACTAGTTTACAAGTAGTTCAAGTGAACTGAACAGGAGTAAGAAGGGTTGTTCCAGAGTGGATTTTTTGCAGACGCCTGGGCGACTCAGTGACATTCTGCTTTACAGTCTTTGAAAAACACTTGTCCATCCACAGAGCTGATAAAACTCCTGTCTGTAAGAAATCTAGCAGCCCTCTGTGTCAAACTGGTGATTTTAGCAACCCGTAAACATGATTATTTTGATGTCTGGTTCAGTTTCCTCAGGTGTAAATCAAGCGCTGTTAAAAGCGATTGTGGGTGTGCTGCCTTGATACCCCGAGGGCACGCCAAGTTATCTACCAGCAGCAATCTTCCAACAAACCCCTAAGGCTACATTTGTCTAGGAAAGTTATCCAGGCAGCCTGTTAACGGGTTTTAACTACACGCCCCGAGTCACAGCGGAGTTCATTTGTTTAAAAATAAAATCATCGCGAATGCTGCAGTGGGGAAAGGGCATCATGGGGTTATTTGCTCTGACAGGTACCCGATAAGTATTTCCTCTAAACACAAATTATTCTGGGAGGAGATAAAGAAACGTCTGCGAGCGTCGAGGCCTGTTGAACAAAACTCGGTCTCCCAGTACAAAGCGACGGCGGAAGGATTCCCGCTGCGCTTCACGGTGACTGAGCAGAATTGGGCTTGATTTGCGGCACACGACCCAATGAATTAATAAAGACTCCAGGCTTCACGGCTCTTGACTCCCGGCAATCCCGCTCAGAGTGTGCTGGGTAAAGGTTTTTGGCGTGTTCCCCTGATTATTGCCTCCTCCTGCAAGTGCCACAAGTGCCCCCGAGATAACAGAATTATGACTGTTTTGCGGGGTTGTGTTACTAAATCGGTAGAAGGGAACGGAGAGTGAAATATTGGAGACCGTTCCCTGAGCTTACTTGAGGGTTTGATCTTTGAAATCTATGTGTGCTCATATGATCATGCTGAATGACTTACAACAGGTATTTGTATTGCTTGTCAACGGGAATATTTTAAATAGGGATGGGGGGAATGGGAATATTTTAAATAGCTCCGAGAAAGGGACTGAAAGCCCCCCCAGTTAAGCAATCATGTCACGACCCAAGAACAAACTTGAGACAAGAGAATAATGAAAGTTTCCCTCTATCCGTGGGAACGCTGAAAGGTCTCTTTGTAACGTTTTATTTGACATATTAGTTAAGACAGAAGAAGAGTTGTCTTGGAGAAGGCCAAGCATCTAATGTCAGGGTCCCATGAATGGTTGTGGGTGCACCATTCAATCACACACCGTACTATTTATTTTATAGCCATGTGTGGTTTTGCCTGAGTTTTTTTCAGTGTTTCAGTATGAATAATTTATCCTAAGAAAATAAACACATAACACGACTATTAAACAGCATATTTCTGTGCAGGCAACGAACATAACAGTAAGGTTCATTCCATCAGAATGGAGACAAACAGGCCTTGGCATGGTCACACCTCTCCTCGACTGGATCTATATGTTTTAGGCCAGTGAAGCGAACGCAATGCCTTATCAATATTTCATTGCTAGCGATCTTAGAGGTGCCATCCGACGCTGCTCCCGAGACAGAATATTCTAGCGAGTACAGAGTCAAAGAGGCCAATTCCTTCGAAACGGAGACTTGAAATGTTTCTTAGACAAAAGCCTTGGCTTCGGATAAGTGAAAATGACAATTGACCCTCGGCTCTGTTTATCTATTAAATTATGACTGGAATTCTGAGGTCCTTGCCGGTTCGTTGCAAATATCTAAAATGTTAAGCACTTTAGCGAGTGATTTGTCAAAGTAAAGCTTTCAAGAGCCGATAAACCTATTCGAGGGTAGAAAAAAGGAAATGTTTCACTGCCACGTGACATGCATGAAGTCCCCGTGGTGCAAAGTATTTGTCTAAAACCTGAGCAGCGCATGCCATTCTGGCTTTTCAGAATAAACAAACCTCTCTGTTTAAGCACACTCGCGTAGACTCTTGCATCTCCCACAGTTCTGTGTACAGCACGAAGTAATAGGCTATTATTGACGTTTTAAGCATATTATCATTCCAACTTAGCCCAAATTATGTATGCTTTAACGAAGCGTCATCACGTCACTAACACCTGGATGACTGTTCTTCTCTTTGACCCTCTGCAGAGATGTAAGGACAAGCTCAATTCGTTGGCTATCTCGGTGATGAATCAGTGGCCTGGTGTCAAACTGCGCGTCACCGAAGGATGGGACGAGGACGGCCACCACCTCGAAGAATCGCTGCATTATGAGGGCCGTGCCGTGGACATAACAACTTCAGATCGGGACAAGAGCAAATATGGCACCCTGTCTCGGTTAGCCGTGGAGGCTGGCTTCGATTGGGTCTTTTACGAGTCAAAGGCCCACATCCACTGCTCAGTGAAAGCAGGTGAGAGTGCGGTTAGTTGAAACCCACACTGTTTTCTGTTAAGGTACCACAGGCCCCCTCCCATCTTCCCTCCAGCACACGCACACACCATGCACAAAACGACAAAATGAAATGTCTCCAAATGAAAAAAGGCTACGGGCTGTAAATATGATGGGAATTAACTTCTCCCCAGTTAGCTAATAAGTTAGTCGCTTGCTCAGTCTCATCATAAAGGCAGTGGATTGCATTCTTTGGGCAGGTGTTCAACAAGGCCTAACAACCCTTAACTCCAGTCAGTTTCTTTCAGTTGGTCTTTTTGCATTCATGTTTGTGTGTCTTACTTTACAGAGGCCTATTAATCCAGGCTTGTAGGCTATAGTGTTGGTATAGGCTGCATTTATTATTCTGGTAGTCTAACCCATGAAGATGGTTTTGTCATCATTTGACAAATATGTATTTCCTCCGACACCACTACTGCTTCAGACATCAAGTGATGGCTAAATCCATAGATGGATATGTATATTTCTGTCGACTTCAAATTGTCATTTTAAGTCTTTAGGTGGATGGATATCATATGGCCTAGTCAGTATTCACGGGTTTGTGTTGTATTTAACGTTCTATACTGAAGGGCCTATAATACGATCTCATATCGCCACACACTGTTTCTATGAAGGAACCACGACTGTCTGCAACAATTATTAACATCCCATTGCAACTGGCAGGCTTCCATTTAGCGGTATGCACCATACACGCCACCAAAAAAAAATCATTTAAAATGACATTTATATTTTGAATTAAAGTTATGTTACATTAATGCAGAGTATTAAATGCGCAGAGAGACTCAAAATCAATTTCCCCACCGAGAGTATTGGAAAATTGACGAGCTGTTTTTATTCCAAATTGTGTGTAGTGTTCTAAATGAGCATGCAAAAGCTGTCAGATACCGCTAATTTATGATTTTTATTTCTAATTGCTTCTACCAAGTATTTTTCTTAGGACTCATGCATTCTAGTCTTTCACTTGCTCAAAAAGATTCGATCTTCTGGCTCAGTGCCAACAATAACCACTAGGCTACTTAAGATGCTCTGAGAGGCGCGATCAAATTGATGTCCTCTCCGGGTGCACAGCCCGTGTTTGAGGTTTTGATGGCAAATCTGCTATTTAAAATTCAAAACACAAGGGACCCGAGATAGTATTGAAGGCTGTGTCATTCTGGGTCATGTGACTTTACCAAAAGGATTTGGGCGAAGCAAGGCTGGACTTGCTCGGCCAAATCTGTTTCTCAATTGTCACCACCTTATAGCATGGCCCGGAATCTCATGAGCAGATTAAACGCATGAACATTCCGAGCTATACAGCTCCATTCTCCGCCCGTGTTTGCTGAGCGTGTGATCCAAGAGATCGGAATGTGAAGAGTTTCTCCAAGTCCAGAATTATTGTCACTAAGATTGACAACAGAGCGAGGGAAACTCCAAAGGGGGACACTGGTGTTAGGCTAGCACGAGCATTTAGGGCCTCTGGTCTCATTTAAATTCAAATCTACATCTTGAGAGGCTTGGAAAAGTGTCCTGGCAGGGTAAACACAGTTTGCCGCTCACGGGGTTCCTCTTTTCGAGATGCGTGTGAATTGTCACACAGAAGTTTCTGCACCTGAGCAAATATGAGCACAGGAGCTGGGAAAGGCCTAAGTGTCCTTTTCCAAGAGTGGTTCTGTACACAAATTGCATTAGAATGACAATGTTATTCTTTATTGGTTTTAATTAGTGCAGAGCGGGCTTTTGTTACGCGCGCTGTCTATCCCAGCACAGGACTGAAGTCCACAATGTCGAGGACGAGACGGACCCTGTGGAGAAACGCACCGTCTGCGCTACTAAAGCCTGAACTGCCCTAATTAAAAATCAATGAAGAACTCGTATTGTCATTCAAATATAGCTTGTATAGGGTATGGTCTCCTACAGCGAGATGTTCTCTTTCGTCCCAGTTCTTTCTTGGCCGGGATGGTGCTTGCCTTTACTAATGTGTATTTACACACCTGAGCCAAGCATTTTCACTTCAGGCTAACAGGTGATGCAGACAACGGTATCATTAAGGGAAAAAAACGTTATTAAAATGACTGGATAAGAGCTTTTATTTATATGTGTAATGACGGTTTTTTTTCATGCCAACAGAAAATTCAGTGGCTGCTAAATCCGGAGGATGCTTCCCGGGCACCGCTTATGTAACCCTGAAAAATGGGGCAAGAAAAGAGGTGAAAGAACTGAGACCTGGGGACCAAGTGTTGGCAGCAGACACCGCGGGAAACCTCATTTACAGCGATTTCATCATGTTCATGGATCAAGACTCCAGGACACGTCGAGTGTTTAATGTGATTGAGACAACAGCGCCCGTGCGCAAGATCACCCTCACCGCGGCCCATCTCTTGTTTCTGGTCAGCAACTCCACGGAGGATCTCAGCACCATGACGGCTACGTTCGCCAGCAAGGTCAAGCCCGGACAAAGGGTCATCATTGTTGATGATAAACACACTCAATTGAAGCCTGTCACTGTGGCACGGATTTACATGGAAGAACACGAAGGTTCCTTCGCCCCTGTGACAGCGCAAGGAACGATTGTAGTCGACCAGGTCCTGGCCTCCTGTTACGCAGTCATCGAGAATCACAACCTCGCGCATTGGGCCTTCATGCCTCTAAGGTTTGGCCATCATCTGTCCACATTGTTACTGCCCAAAGACCACACCAACTCACTCGCTCCCTGGCAAGAGGACGGAATTCATTGGTACTCAAAGCTTCTATATCAAATGGGAACGTGGCTCTTGGATAGTCACGCTCTCCATCCTTTGGGGATGTCATTAAACTCAAGTTGAAAACCTCAAACGGATATAAAGAAAAATAAGACCAATGTAGGAGAAAAAAGACTATGTAGATTTTAAAACAGAAAGAGACAAGAAAGAGTCAAAGGCCCCTTACGGAGTTGGGATATTTATTTCATTGACTTTTACATGTGTCATTTTCAAAGAATAAATGGAGCCTTAAAAGTTTTCTTTGAATAATTTATTCTCATGTGAACTCTCGCTGGTGTCACACAAATGGATTCTTATGCGGTGTGGCCAGCCAATTGTGCAGAATCTATTTTTGTATATCTCAAGTAAGACGCAGAGAAAAAGAACATGTAAAAAAGAAAGAGAGAGACAAGACGTCTTGACAGGTTGTAATGTTCTGTGCATATGTGCAACTGACTGTTATATTTTGGGGGACATCGCAAACTTCGTTGGGGTCCATAAATTATATTTTTATACACAGAATTGTAAATTAGATTTTGACAGATCGTTACCGAATCACGTTTCGTTATTTGAAATAGTGTAAGATACGAGAATATATTTTAATTTAAAATAGTTGCAAAAGTCTTGGCAATCTTGTGCTGTTTTTGTGTTCATCAAGACTTCTGTTATTTTGTAAGATTTTGGTTCAGTTGTTAGAGGTGAGCAGATCTTTCGTCTCGTGTCTGCTGTACTCTCTTTTCCTCGGTCTCATTGTGTCTTCTATTTCAGAAATGCACATTCTGATATCTCAGTAACCATATAGCCTCGTAGTACAAAGCAAAATGTTTCGTTGAATAAATTAATAAGTAACTCATGTAAATTTACTAAAATGTATTTTTTCTTTTCATATTT
>JAVQKI010301595.1:0-12141 GCA_036025975.1 Nematalosa erebi
TTTGTTTGGGTTAATTGGGGTCCCGCGGGGGCAATGGTGTGTTTTGGCAAACCTTTTTTGGGTTGTTCCCCCCTGGCCACCGCCCCCCCCCCCCCCCCACCCTCCCACCCTTCTTCACAAGACTCACGGCATGCTCTGCTGGTTGTTATTCCCCCTTAGCGACTTATTTATCTGCCAGCTGATTCATTGCTCTCAGGTGCAAGGGAAGAGTGGGGAAAAATATGGTTGGTTTTTATTAGAAATCCAATGGACTGTGCCCTTGTTAGTAAACCCCTCAATTTATTCAATTGCGTCCTCAAATTAGTGCATCAGAGGACATAAAGGCCCCCGTAATTCTGCCTTCATACAGGGACTGCGCACACAGAGAGCGGGGGAGAGGGAGAGAGAAAAAGTGAAGAGCAGAGAGAGAGATGAGGGAGAGGAAGGGGAGGGCATGCAAGCGAGTGAGTGTGCAAGCAAGCTCTTGCTGACTACAGACCTGTATGTTAAAGACTGGCGTTGCTAAGCAGCGTGATTGCTAATTAGCCTGCTCATCTGTCCTCAGAATGCATCGAATCAGCCACTGCTTTTGGTGCCTGCGCTTACAAAACACACACACACACACACACACACACACACACACACACACACACGCACACACACACACGCATGCATTTGGTGCTAGCTTTGTGGAACATTCTAGCTAGAAGCTGTGGAGAGGTGGGGGTGCACAAAAGCGCTGCGCTCGGTCCATAGATGGGATGGGCGGGAACATCCATTTGGCGTTTGAGAAAGATGACTGTTTGCCATGGCACTGTTGACTGCCCAGGTCAAGCCATTAACTTTTGTGCCAGTCTCCGCCAAGTGTGTGCCACCCATCATTTTAGCCCTGTGCCTGTCTCCCTTGCCATTATGTTGACAGTGGGCACAGATGTACTTGAGGTTTTATTTTTTATCAAGCCTGGTTGCAGAGCTGGTTTGAATTGCTTTGGGGCTCCGTGTTTTTTCAAGCCAAACACCCAAATGTGTTTCCTGGACAGCAGTACTGTGTGGCACACAGTAACCGGTTCCACAACTAGTCCACAACTAGTAATAAGACATGAAGGCTGACATTATGCCATGGGCCTACTGTTGGCAAATGTCTTAAATCTTACAGTACCATCACTTCCAAGTCTTTATTGGGCTGAGTACAGTAGAAGGAATGAGAAATAGTCCAACATGCAGGAAGCTCCAGGAATATTTTGGAGGGGGATATTTTGGAGAATTATCTGTCTGTCCTCTGATGCTAGTTTATCTAGTGTTTGATGACCAGTTGTGCGCAACTGCCGACAGTAGAAATGAAAAAGATTTTAGCATTTAAAATGAAAAGGTTTTGGAATTGAGTAAAATAATGATAATAGAGTAACGGAAAATAATAACTAGTATAGTAGCATATGCTTTGAAAAATGACATTTCCTCTGAACTGAAGTCATGATCTTTTTCCGACGTTTGCTTGTGTGGCGGCGACAGTAGTCTCTACCAATACTTTTCAACCACACTCTAGTTAAAAGACGCGGGCCTATGAGTGTTCATGTGAGGTGGGGTAGGGTTTTCCGACCCTGCCTGACCCCATTTGCATGCTTAGGCTACTGGACCACTGGCTAGGCCTGTGGAGGGTGGAGGGGAACGTGTGTACGTGTAAACAGGGTCAGAGAGAACTAGAACGAGGGTCGAGTGAAGAGCTAGAATGAGAGGTTAAACAATAGGACAACAACAGAGCAGAGGCACAGAGGTTGAATGAAAGAGTGAATGAGAGACTATGAAAGAATTGAGGTGATGAACCAATATATTAAAAAAAAAAAAAAGCAACAACCAAAAAAAAACGTGTAAGAGCGAAGTGGAAGCCACGTCTGTCTCCTCTACTCTCTTCCGTTTTCCTTGGTTTCCCTCTCTATCCATCAGATCCAGAGATCTGTGGGTTTGGCACCTGGAATTATGGGTCGTCAAACAAATCCACCCATCTGGCAGTGGAATGGAAAACAAATGTGCACGCTACACCAGTGCCAGGGGGTGGAGTGTTTGTGTGTGTTTATATGTGTGGGGGTGGGGGGTGGGGGGTGCTTGTGTGAATCAGAGCACCTTGCCTTCGAAATATTTTCTGGAGTCCGTGACTCTGCTTTTTCTTTTGTGAATCGGGTCTATTTTTAAAAACGGAGTGAGACAGGTCGACGCGTACCACGTAGGAGGGCCAAACGCCCGCAAGATGCAATGTCACCTCAAGCTATTTGTTATCAGACTCTTTTTTTTTTTCCTGACTTTTCTCTCTCTGTGTCTCCCTTTCTCACACACTTTCTCTCTCTCGTAAGGGAACGAGGAAACGGATGGCGCTGATTTGGTCTTTTTTCTGTGTGCTTTGTTTGTTTTTGTCTCTGTGCTGTTTTGGACTTGCAGCGCTGTGTCATGTTTTCCATACTCTTCTGTCTCATAGTCCTGAATAATTTTTTGTTGGTCGAGTGCCAGAAATTGGTGAACATTGAACATTTTTTTTATATTTTCTTCCCCATGATTTTGAGCCAATCCCAGGTGAAAACCACAAGTGGTGTTGCTGATGTTCAGTGCCAGAAGTGCATGTCGTTGACACAGTCTTAACATTTTCACTCGGTGTGTGTGTGTGTGCATATCTGTATGTTTGTGTGTCTTTACTTCCACTGAAGTCATTCTTACAGTAAATGTCCCAGAGTTAGAATCATGACATTATGGTTTATTTTGGAAATGGTGGTGGTGGTGGGTGTGGGGGGGTGTCTCACTGAATGAATGAAATGAAAAGGAGCTTAGGTTCCAGTGACTAAGACTCCTAATTTTGGATAATCATGGTGTTTGACAAGTGTGAGTCGTAAAGCAATTTCGCCCCGCTGGAAGTTGATGGTGCAGCACGGTAGGCTAACTGACTGACTTGCTTAGAGCAATTCGCCGTTCGGCGGCATGGCTCCTAGGGGACTGGCTTTTTCCCTGGAATGCTTTGCTTCCATATGCCACGTCCAATTAGATGTTCCGCTGGAGACGACGCAGCTCTCCTAATCAGGTAATGCAGGGATTTGCAGGCAGACGCGCAACAGCTTCCTGACCACACACACGTGTATGTGTAAAAACACACACAGAAACACAAACACGAGCACACACACAGAAGTAGAAGAAGATGTGAATTCTTGGACGTGTGTGTGTGTGTGTGTGTGTGTGTGTGTGTTGAGAGGCTGCATTCGTGCGCGAGTGATCGCTGAAAAGAGAAGGCTAGAAAGAAGCAAAGGATTACCACATAGGGAGGGGGGAGCAGAGCAGAGGAAAGAGTGCATAGAGGAGAGAAGAGCAGTGTTCTCTTTCCTCCGTCCTTTAGGGAACCTGCAGATAGCTATATTAATAGAGCACGGCCCATGCTGCACTACAGATGTGTAAAATAAACACTCCTTCGAAACGAGCAGTCCGTCTGTGCACGTGTGTGTAAGGGCATGCGTGTACACATTTGTGTGTGTGTGTGTGTGTGTGTGTGTGTCTGTAAGTGTGTGTAAAGCAGTGGTGGTGAAGGTGGTGGTGGTGGTGCACAAAGGCCTCTCATTGTGAGGAGCCGAGCCAGCGTTGTTGCCAGAAGCCACTGCGAGGCTCCCATCTGCTGCATGGGAAAATGAATCGCATGTGGAAATGCTGCTGACCGCACTCTCGACACCAGCGGAAACCCAGCGCTGATACGAGTGTTTTTGCCTCTCTCACTCTCACTCTCTCTCCCTCTTTCTCTCTTTTCTTCTCCATCGTCTTGTTTTCTGCCCCCCCCCCCCCTTTTTTTGCCCTCTTTCTCCTCTGTCTTTTTCTCTTGTCCTCTCTCATTTGTCTCCTCTTTCTTCTTTTCTGTTATCTGTTTATCACCTTATACTCTATTCCACCTTCCCTTTGTCTTGTATGTTTACCCCTCTCTCTCTCTCTCTCTGTATCTCTTTCTGTCTTTCTCTCTCTGCACCAGGAGTTCTCTCTATCAGGAGTTAAAAAGACCGAGGACCTGTTGGAGTACT
This sequence comes from Nematalosa erebi, assembly GCA_036025975.1. NCBI lineage: Eukaryota > Metazoa > Chordata > Actinopteri > Clupeiformes > Clupeidae > Nematalosa > Nematalosa erebi. The sequence continues at coordinate 4,017 of JAVQKI010301595.1, forward strand.
CTTGGGTTTGGGGTGTCATGAAGTTGGCGAATAGGTTTTAGTCGAATTGCTTAGTAAAACTCTACCGAGGCCTCCCACTTTCTTAGCAGCCTACCCACTCCAATTGTCCAAAGACACCATGGTCAGGGGAGAAACACTAACCTAACTGCACTACACATGCACACACTTCATAGGCCAGGTTTAAGTAGCTAAAGAGAAGAGGCTACAGAATAGCCACCTGTAGATAACTTGCAATGATCAGTTTGTCCAGTCAAACCTAATTGCGGCGTAAACTTTGCAGGGGAATGCCTGAGGGAGAGCTTATTGGTGTTTCGCTTTCACCTAAGCTCCTGGGTAAGCAAAAAAAAAAAAGCCAGATTTGTCTCGCGCAACACAAAGGTCACACAAACAAGCACCTAGAGAGAGGAGGTGGAAAGGAGAAGGAGCGGCTGTGCCCTTATTGGCTGTCTCTTGCAGCATGTTGAACATGGGCACGTTACTGAAAGCATGTAGCGCCCTCCGCGGCTGGGCCCTCATGCCTGACTAATGAAGTGTGCTTAAGTTTCGGCCGTCAGAAGTTTGGTCTCGCCGAGCCAGCGGCACTTAGTTAAGTCATCATGGCACGGCATTTACAATGTGTGCTCACGCTGGCTCCACATCCCCCTGCTGTCACTGGACGTTCAGCTGCGGCTCACTTTATTTGCCTGACTGTATACAAAGTGACGGGACTTGGCCGCGGCATTTTATTAAAGGCGGTATAGCACCGTTGCCAAGTGCTACATAGCGGTGGCAGTAACCTAGAATCGTTCTTGCCAGAATTTGTGTTGCGCGCACAGTCTGTAGCTACCCAGTATTTCCATGCTTTTCGAGATCATCATAGCGGCCTGTTTTTTTTTGTTTTTTTTTTTTTCGTAGCATTCCTTCCCCGAACTCCACAAGCAGATCCCTATGGAGTTTTTTTTTATTTTTTTTTATCTCCTGCTCATACCCAATATGGTAGCTTTGCTTGGGTGAGCAGCGTGAGTTAGAGACGCTGTGGTATTCGATACTTGAACTCAGAATTACATGCTGTGTGTTGGACTGTACCATTGAGGTGCACTGTTGGCCACGCTGTTTGAAAGCTAGCATGTTTATCACTACCAGTTATGATAGTGGTGGTAGTTTAAGGTTAGGCTGGGGGATGGTAATTTAATGTTCGCATCAGTACATAGCCATTGAGGATTGTCACTGAAGGTTATATTGGTATTTAGCCTTTAGTGACCAGCCCATTATGTTCAATTTCTGCCCGTGTGAAAAATCTGCGCATCCGATCTAATCTTTAGCCCTTGAGTGTAGCGATTAGCCTTCTTTTCTTCCCGGCTATTAGTCCTCTGTGACAATCTCATCTCGGGGAGGGGGAGGGGAGAACACTTGCTGCACCTGCTCTTCTACACAAGGAGGCAAGTACACACACGTACACACACACACACAGGAGATGGAAGAGAGAGAGAAAGAGAGTGATTACTGTGACTCTCGGCAGTGTGGCTTTGGACAATCCAGCTCGCATCCAATCAGAGTGGACCAGAGTGAATTTGACGGACTACATGAAAGCTGTCAGGAGTCGAGCAGCGCTGTGCATTCCTGAGGGGAGGCCCTAGCTTGGGCCTTGGGCTCCAGCTGTGTGCTCTGCTCTCATCTTGCGTCGGGGGTGGGGGGGGGGCTTACCAAGCTGCTTGGTTCTTGGTATTGTGCTTTCACATCCTCATCCTGTGTTGTTTTGGCCGCGCTTGTTTCGAATGTTGGGTGTTTTTTCTGGTCTTTCACTCTTGCCGTGAACTTGCAAGGCATCTCCCAACACCTGGCACTAACTCACTTTAAAGGGAAAGTTTGCACTGCACCAACACTATAGTCAGGTGTATGTGCATATCAGATTGGCATACGAACGTGTGTAGCATGTCCCAACAGAGACTTCAAAAAAAAAAAAAAAAAATAGATCACATGAATTTACTAATCTTATTCAAGCCACAGGCACGTAATGCATGCGTTCACATACAGGAAACATGCTGGTTTGGTCACAGAAGGAGCCATTGATAAGGGGAGCAGGCACACCACCTCCAGGGGTAATGAGCTGCCGTCTCATTGCTTTCATAAGTCATGTGCCACAGTTGTGTGCTGTTATGTTATAAATTTACGATCAATTTAATTCATATAATTTCTTTCCATGTTATGTACTGTCTCCATTACTTCCGGTTACAGGCCTATTGCTATAGCAACCAACGGAGATAAGATCCTAAGGGGGGCTTGACCAAGGGCTAAAAGATGTGATCTCTTGCTATGTGTAAATCTTCAATATGAGATCGATCACACATGCCTATGTAAAGTTTTTATATTTTGAATTAGGGCTTCATGATAAGGGGAATTTATATGACAGGATATTGCAAGTGTATACTACATGTTACTGTATATTACATTGGCCTACTATATAGACTACTAAATTTAGCTTTAAGTTGGGCCATTTTTGATTGGTGAGCTTGTCTGCAGCACATGTGTCCTGATGGGTGAGCTGCATAGTGTGTTAGACAGTGAGGATCCCAAATATGACAGTTGTAGTGACCGTGTTAACCACTGGGACAGAGCTATGAGCTGCACAATTTATTTAAGGCATCGCGTTTAGATCTGCATTAGTTCAAGTAGTACCAGGTGACAAATTGTGCAGCTTTTGTGTAAATCTAACCTTAGTGTAGATTATAAGACACTGCTACTATATTGAAGGCAAACTACATTCTTTTTGAGAACATTTTGCTGCGTTAATCAGGATCTGTGGCTGGTGAAGGGTTTGAAGCTGTGGACAGTTTAGTCGGCTTAGGCTGAGAAATGCCACGCTGAACTTGTGACCTGTTGGTGTGTACTGCATGCCATGCACAGATGGTGGGATAATGACCACAGGTGCAGAGAAAGTTTGCTTTTCCACCTTTTGCTTGTCTCGTGTGTGTGTGGGTGGGTGGATGGTTTATATTTAGGCTACTGACAAGCATGACAGCATGACAAAACTTTGTACTGTCTCTAAAAATCTCATCTACTGTACATCTACATAGGCCCCTGTCACTTGAGTCAGTTATTGTATGTAGGCTATATTATAACTGTCTTATTTTTCCTTCCTTTTAACTGAAGTGTATGCATTAGATTTGCATTCTTTCTAAGGTTGTCTGGGCCGGTTATGCGTTTCCGCATTCTTCTTTCTCTTTCTCTTTGTTTATGTGTGCACCACTGCTGTGTGGCATTTACTTTCACATTAAACAGTTTGCCTCTGTAAATAGCTTGGCTGTTTCTGTTCACTTGCTGAGTGCATAGCCTTTATATGAGAGTGATGAAAGTGGCTTTATGTCAGTGGCGTAATAAGGACTTTTGTATGAATTAGTCGGCAGAAAGGGTTGGATGGAGGGTGGTGATGACAAAACATGTTTTTTTGTGACATGCACCCTTTCTTTTGCATAAAACACCACTGCATTTTACACAATGCATCATTTATGCAGAAAATTGCTGTTCAAGGCCAAAGTCTCGCAATGTTAACCAAAATTAAAACCTACGTGTGTGTTCTTGTAATTTGTGTCCCCTTTAGGCTTAAAGTTCTCCTGTAACTTTGCTCCTCTGTTCCCCAATTGTTAAAATTGGGACAGTAGTTTTTCTGCAGTCTTTCTGACCAAAAGTCTCTTGCAGAGTTACTACTAGGCGGAGCTGACTAGGTTTCTGAAACTGGTACATGTTCATGTACTCCTAGGGCTGATTTAAAGTCTCTAATGGGGGAAAGTGATTTCTTTGACCTCAGGGGGCCAGTGCCTCTCTGCAAGGTACAACTTGTTCTCTCGACTCCTCTGCTCTTTTCTGTGGCAGCCTTCATATCGACTGAGCTCATGTGTCCTCTGTGAGATTTCACCACTCCAGTCCTGTCGATCATGACAAAGTTGTGATAATTTTAACATTTCCAAAGTGCATTTGACTGGCCAGTTTTCACCTTGTATCAGCCCAATTCTGTCTGTCAATGACTGTTTGTATCACACAATGTGCACAACTTGAGACTAAATCTTTTTGTAGCACACTGTGCATTATCTTAATGGATTGGGGTTAAACTATGCGGGTATGATGCGTTCACACTCTGTTTCTTAAATTTTCAAGTGAATCTGAAGAATCTGTTAACAGAGAAACAGAATACTAGATATGTCCATCTTATGACTCTGTAATGTTACACCTTATATAATGAATGTAACTTACAATATTGCCATCAGGCCTGCCTCATTCCATGCAACTCTAAATCTTGTTACATTCAGGCTATTTAATTCAAATGTATCTAAATGCTCTATCCTCTGCTGAAACATGGGTGTTTTATTTCCTCTCTGGATCATGTCTGCAACTTAATGATGCAGACCAGACAGGGTCAACACCAAGTAATGGGGGCTTTTCACCAAGTAATGGGGGTTAAATATGGGCCTAACCTTGATCTCAGCCTAGGTTGTCAACCTACAATGTGTGACCCAGATTGGCCTTTTCTCATGAGCCCTTGGCCCGTGATTAAGAGAGAGATGAAAAGGGAGTGCCCATGTCAGTTTATGACTCCCTTTTTTGGACTACATTTTGATTTGTCTTTTAATGTCTTTTGTTTTCCCAAATGAAGCAGTGAAGCCTCTCCAAGTGAAATATGATCCCTGTTAAAGGTAGTCATAATTGTCAGTCGGATCAACTTGTTAGTGGACCAATGGATAAAAAGGCCCTTCTTCAGCTCAAGGCTTCTCTGCCTGAAGCCTGTGGTTGTGGCTGCAAATGGGGTCATGTGTCCCTGGGAATGCTGGCAATTGTTCTGTCGAATGAGTGTGAAATAGCAGAGATTTTACTCTTGCAGTCATTTTAGTTTGAGCGTGCTTTACGTGGGAAAAATAGGAGGACAGATCGGCTCACTGGGCAGGTGACCAAGGTCAGGGAGCCTCCACACCCGACCGACCAATCAGCTGACATCAGTGAAGGCAGTGGTCGTTAGCATGTGACTCGGCAGAAAAGAACAGAAGGAGGGGGAAAAAGAGAAAGAAGTGTGAAGGAGTTCCCTTAGAGGAGAAGTGAGAGTAGCCTACTTCAGAGAAAAGTGAATAGCATTATGTAGGCTAGATGTAGATTCATGACCCAACCTGCTCATCATGGCAAGTTGTCATTGACTGATTTCCATACTTTTCATGGCTGTCCTTCAAAACAGAGCACTAGTTTAAATTTTAACAGTGGTTAGCTGTTAGCATGGCATTTGTTTAAGGTATTGTTTCTACTACAGTTAAGCATTTTGAGTTAGATTTTCTCTGTCAGTTTGCACTAAACATAGGCCCTACTTGCAAGTTTGATGAGGGGCCAGTCCCGTGCTTTTAGTTATGAAGACTTGTCTTGACTTCATAGAAAGGCTCTTCTTGTTATGCTTCATGGTGTTTTTTTACACCAAACTTGAAACATTGCAGGACACGCTACTCCACTAGTCAGTTGTCCCAGAATATCTCCTTCTGACTTTCACTAGTTGGGATGATGTGACTGCTTCCATAAGATTTGGTTGGTTGTCTTGGACATCAGGGTTAAGGAAACTTAAGTGTGTGAGTGTTAAGAGTGTTTCTATCACTCATTATCACGTGACTGACACCAGAATTCAAAACTGAAGTTTCTCGAGACCAGATTCCTAGAACTAGGGCCTACTACGATTTGGTTTTATTTAAGGCTTTCAGTCAGTGGCTTTATTTGGCCTAGTGTAAGACCGAAACTCTTGCCCCGTCATGAAAACTTCCCGTTCTGAACATACTTAAATCCATACACTTGATTGTGTCTTTGGTTGTACTACGATTGCCTTAACTGAGACCATGCCTGGAAACGATGTCAGCACTGCACTCATGTCACACGCCATGATGTAATTTCGCTGAAGTCCTTACATAGTCTTGCTGTAGAATCGCTTGCTTTTGGGCTTTTTGGACAGCGCGATTCTTTTAAAGGCGGCGTTGTAATATGCAGCAGCTGCTTAACAACACTGTGCAAAAGAATCGATATCTAATGAAGCCTTCAGCCTTAATGATTGTGCAAGAATGGTTCCGTGTGAGAGTTTTTTTTTTTTCCTTTTCTTTTTCCTGTGCCTAATTCTGGGATCACAGAGATGATTTAAATCCTTTTTTCCCCTCTCTAATTGCTTGCCGAACGTAATTAAAAAGGCGTACTTCATGTTTCTATCTAATAAGCTGGAGATGGTCCCCAGGAGAGCAGGAGGGCCCTGCAGACGTGTAGAACACTATTAAATTCTTTACAAACTTTTCGATGATTGTCATTCCTAATCCACCCCCCCCCACACACACACACACACCACCATCCATCTACTCCTCTTTGCCTCATGCTTCACCATACCACACACACATGCACGCTTACTCACTCATACGCTTTTTAATGGCCCAGCAGAGTCTCATCTTTCTCTCATTGCATTTAATTCAGCAACTCTTGCACTGCTTGTTGACCAATACTTCATTGAGGGAGGTTGGGAGCGGGGGAGGCGGGGAAGGGGGGGGGGTTGTATTTGAGTAGTGAATGTTTCACCACAAGATGAGAGTCAGCTGTTTGTCACTGCCTCCCTACGCCTCCCCAAACCTCGCCCCCAACTTGCCACACCACACTACACCACAGCACACCAGCAGATGTTTTGGCAGACTGCGGCAGAGACTCTTGCTGTGTGCTCTTTTGCATCGCTGTTTGGTTTGATTCGCTGTGTGGTGGTTTCTTGCACGTGAGGTGTTTTTGATGAGATCAGTCAGGGGATGGATCCTCACGGGCAGGTTTTTAAAATAGTGCTAGCGGAGATGTCATTGGCATGTGATGAGAGCGTATAGTAATGCGCTTTAAAAAGGGAAGGAAGTTAAAACGCTTTTTTTTTTTTAATCCAAACACACACACATGCATGAGCGCGCGTGCACACACACACACACACACACGCACACGCACACGCACACTTACTCAAGGCTGGGTGGGTCCTACCCACTGGTGATGTCCCTAACCACGCACTTCTCCTCAGCCTGTGTGGGGTACCCTTGAGATTTAGATGCTGTACACACAGGAAAGTTTTCAGGTCGAAACGGTCAACTGTTTTATCGTTTGGCCTTTCATCCACATGGAACTGCCGTTGTGGGTGCCCTGAAACAATATTTTTTGAGAACAGGAGTTCCAGAGTGGAAAAATCTGACAATGCTGCCTTTGCGTTGTCGCGTAGACAAGCATACTCGCTGCTTTTGGAAACCGATGACATCACTCGGACACCGTCACGTGATCAGAAGAACAAGAGCGAACTTGCATGCAACAACCGGTAACAACAATGGTGGATAACAGAGGCTGTGTTTGTGCTGCAGACCCTGCTAAGTTTATTAGAACTATTGCAACAAAGTCTTGTCGTCCTCCACCAACCAGACGAGCAGCATAGAGGCATACACTACACGTAGCAGATTCTTTTAAACCCACCAATGTGTCAAGCTAGAAGCACTCATCTAAATAGCCAAGTGGCTAGAAGCTCGCTCTTATACTATTGTTTTGATGTCTGGTGGCGCTGTCTGAGGTAGTGCCCATTATCTTAGTCTGTTTACAGAGCTACATGTAGGTGTGCCATATGTATTACATAGTTTTTACCCTACCTTACGTTCCCATTTTTACGTGGTATTTTATTGATACGGTGTGTGGACGCAGTTCTCTTTCTACCCGCAATACAATAAAAATCTTGTTGCGTTGTTGTGTGTACAAAGCCTTAGACTCACACACACACACACACACACACACACACACACACACACTCAGCAGTTAGCCAACTGCTAACCCCTCCCTCGGATGTCCTCACTTTTTGCCTATAATAAGTTGGCAGTAGTTTTATAATAGACTATGTAGCATACTCCAGTGCTTTCTCCTAATAGGCACTGAACTGTGTGGGAGATGGAGAGAGAGAGAATCAGAATTAGGGGACAAGGAAGCAAGTAACCCTGTGTGTGTGTGTGTGTGTTCCTTTGTCATAATCAGTCTTCTGTCCAGGACAGAAACGACCACTTAAGGAAATAATCCATGGGGGTCATTCCTCTGTGCATTCTCGTTCCTTGTCTGCCAACTGTCTGGCTGCCCCCCTTTGACGTTG